>VWPU01008935.1:262150-392081 GCA_013398955.1 Callaeas wilsoni
AGGAAAGGAAAGGAAAGGAAAGGAAAGGAAAGGAAAGGAAAGGAAAGGAATAAGAAAATAAGAAAATAAGAACATTAATTCTATTCTATTTTGGAAGCAGAAGGGTCATGGAAGCGATAAAAAGGAAATATATTTGTCTTCTACCTCTCAGCAAAATTTTTCTGTGAACAGACATTATTAAAGAGAAATAAGAGATTAGAGAAAGAAATTGAATTTAGATCAGAGGCAATTGTGTAGATATCGTGTTCACTGAAATGGTCACTGAGGAGCAACTGGGGCACAGCACCATGTCCTTCAAAAGCAGGACAGTCAAAGCAGCAGCAGGGAAGCAAGCTCATCCTAAGAGACTCTTTTGACCAGGAAGGATAAGTACTTTCCCCCTCTTTATTAGACTACGGCTGCTGGAGAATTGACTCTGTTGAGAGTTTAAAAAAAAAAATCACATAGAGTATTATGCTTTGAACACAATAATGTTACAGAGTCTGCCTTTTTCATCTGTGAATGCGTTAATGTATAAAGAACACTATTTCCCAGGAAAGTTTTAAGGCCACCACTAGACCATATGTACAAGTTTTTATTCTCAGAAAACCTTAAAGGAATTATGTAATACTGTACTGAAGGGAAGCCACAGCACGATTTTGTGTAAAACACTATCATGGCTCTTTCTTGATGTTTAGACTCAATTCATCATTAACATATGGATTTCTAGTTTCAAGAGTCAAACACTTTTAACATTTCTGCTTGTTTTTCAGATGTTGTTTTCTGTTGCATGATCAAAACTTGTTTTGCAGTCGCTTACCCCTAAATAGTTTACTAGAAAACAGTCAAGGGATGTTTTACACAAGCCTTATGAACAGAATAGAAGTGATGGTACAATTCTATTGCAATGAGGCAGTGAGGTGGAATAAGAAGCTTAAGATTTCCACCAAGGTTTCTTTGAATCAACATTAGACTAAGGTACTATTATTGTTATGTTGTTATGTAATTCATTCATTACCAGATATAAAAAAAATCAACAATATCAGAAAAGAATATCAATTCAAATATTAGTGCTTTAGGTGCATCTACTCCTCAGCCACAAAAAATAAGTATAGACATATAGAAATACATTCCAAAGGCAAAAATATGCCTCATAACAAGCAATGTTTCTGTGCTTGAATATTTGATGTAAAGTTTACTTGCGTCAGAAACCGATATTTCCTCATGCACCCATTATTTTGCATTTCCTACTCATCAGGAACACACATGCAGAAAAAGGTGGCTTTTAAAAACATTCCTGGGAAAGAACTGGTCCTGCAGTCCCATTCTTCTTTTCTGGCTTTACCCTGTGTTAGACAAATGCTAGGGCAGAAGCATCTCACAAGGAAAGAAATGCATTAGATTTTCGGTAGACATTTGCTCTCATGAGGCTGCAGACACAGAAAGCTGCACATACAGTCTGGTTGTCCAGAAGGTCTGACAATGGAAGTAAGGACCTCTAAGATGGCAGAAATATAGTGTAATTGTATGGTGAGGATGGCCTCCATCACGGCTGCAAACTGCTCCACAGATGAAAAAGTGGCAAACTCACAAAAATTAATTTCAGACTCTAATACCTCTATGCCA
This sequence comes from Callaeas wilsoni, assembly GCA_013398955.1. NCBI lineage: Eukaryota > Metazoa > Chordata > Aves > Passeriformes > Callaeidae > Callaeas > Callaeas wilsoni. The sequence goes on from VWPU01008935.1 coordinate 263,756, forward strand.
TCACGAGCCTTAGGTATATATTTTCAAGAAAGGTCAGAATATGCATGTCTTCTCTCATAATGTAGGTTTAATCCTAACTGATTCCAAATACACCTCTAGCATTGAAGGCTTCAGTGAAAATTAAGGAGGCAAAAGACCTAAGTCATAGATACAAATGGACGCCTTGCATCAAAAGCAAGTGAGACAGCAGGCCTCGTAATGGCTCTATTGCCACTTCGACATTAACTCTATCAGGACAAGTTATGCCTTTTATACATTCAGGTTTTTTCACCTGAGCAGGTCACCATGTTCTAGGGCTCCTTGCGTTGCTTTCAACTGAAAAGAGAAGTTGATTATGTCTCAGGCAGCTTAGGAGGAATCATATCTACTCACCAGGAGTGAACAAAAAGTCCTGATTTTCTGAATGCAACAGGAATCAAGAAATAGCACAGAGCTTCTTTGCTTTAACTTTAAGTCCTTTTCATTCCAATGATCTTTATGTTTCCTTAGTAAATGACTACTTCAGTTTTTGATCAGCCATGTGCTACATTTCTGCTCCTTTGTGTTTTATTCTGTGGTGTTTCATACACATGCAGGCTCCTAACTAAAATTTTATTCAATCAAGCCCTGATCACCAGAGAGTTTAAATTCTAGTACTACCTCACATATTTTTTAATTGGGACGGCGATATATGCTTGCACTTTTTTTGTTTTTGAAGACAATTCTCACTTCAAAAACCTATTTATCTTTTATGGACTGCTTGGATGGAGGACAGGGTTTACTGCTCTGTCTTAGTGTACCCATCAGTCCATCTCTGAATTGCATGTTTTTGTAGCACCTGGCACAGAACTGTGAGTCTAACTGGGGCCATGAGAGTCTAACATAATTAAACTATGAAGAGTATAAATATCATGATATATCTGAGTTTGTGTCAATACAGGTTGTGATCTTAGCAGAAAGCTAGAGATGTTTCATGTTCACCAGGTGTCAGAGACTGAAATGATTCATGCCTTAAACATTTTTATGAAGGAATTTTGCCCATTATGGCAAAAACTGTACAAAGAAGCTAAACCCACCAGAGCCCACCCCTCATTGAAGATGCCTGACTGGAACTTTGGGCTGTGACTTAAGCCACCTAAGGGAATTCGAGATAAGACGCCATCATTCAATCATCTCATGTCTAGGGAGAAGTAAACAAGGCTGAGGGAAAATAATACATCCACAAGAAAGCCAAATCCAGAAGAAAATCATCCCTGGCTGGGTTTGGGATGGGGGACACCACAGCCCACAGAGGCCAGGTTTGCACAGACTCATTTCCCCTGCAACGAAGAGGGAAGGGGGAAAGTTTTGGCATGGCTTAACCTCAACACTCATCCTTCCTTACACAAACTGTCTCAGCTATGGAACCCCCAAACCCAGGAAGGCTACATCCATGGGACATTCACGTGAAAGGCAGCTGAGGAGGTGTCATAATCCATCAAAGATCCCTGAAGTTCTCCCCAGACTCATTCCTGAGACCTTGCACCAGAGGACTGCACGTGATGCAAAGGAGTGCAACAGACCTAGAGTCTGCTGCAGGAGACTGTGTCAAACTTGCTCCCTGTCTGGAGGGGTATCTGGGCATTCTCACCTGGCCTGAACATATATTAACTGATTGGATTCTGTGTTTTTTGGGGGACCCTCACCACCCAGAAGACCAGATGGAGAGGATCAATGGAATATAGTTGGGATCTGTGGCGTGATGATATTCGCTTTAATCTATCTATCATTATCTTTCTGTCCCCCCACCTCTTTTCTATTTCTTTCTCTTAATTTTTATCTCTCTGTCTCATAATCACTATTAAATAAAATTCATGCTATTGACTTTGGCATATGGTCTCATTTGCACCTTAATTCAGGCAGAGGCATTTCTAATGACTTTAAAAGCTGGACCGTAACGCAGGATAGGTGCAGCCTGTATGATCCTAGCTCAAGCCCTGAAGCTCCAGACCTGCGTCCACATGGAGCCAGCAGGAATCTTCTCTTCATCCCAGCTGGTTCTGTTTGCTTGGGCTCAGCATCCTCAGCATGGCTTCAGAGTTCTATACCAGCATTTAGCCAGGCTCGCAGCACTGGTTCATCCAAACATGTAACCACTTGCACCAGCTGAGCAGTGAGATAACCCAGTGCAGACCTCACAGTGATCCACTGGTGGCTTTTCATGTGACAAAGTGGCAGTATATGGGCCACTTTCAGAAACGGCAGAACACAAAATCTGTTTTTATATGAGCATAGAAGATGATGATAAAGCGCCAATCCCTTCTGAAAAGCCAATATGATTGTTTGCTTTTTGGAGAAGAAGATTTTGTTTTGTGTAATCTTTGGCAGGAAGAAGAGGGAACAAGGGGGAAAAAAGCTCGAGTTCTTTCAGACTCAATAAAAAGTGATTGACTTTGGTTTGGTGACAGCTTCTGTCTGCTGGCAGACGTGGGCTTACACAGGTTTGGCTACTATGCTTCAGCTTTTTGCAAAGCAAATAAAAACAGTTTGGAGAGATTGCCATGAGTGAACTGAACGTTGGAAGTCTCCTGTTGGAATACTGAATTTTCTTTGGCTTTGGAATGAGGGAAGAAGGAACTGGACACAATAGATGAGGAACAGTGAGAAGACACAAAGTTGTCTGCTTGAAGGATTAGGGAAGAATAAGATCCTAAAAAAATTTCCCTGCACCTGTCACACAAGAGGATTACTGCTGACAAATTGGAGTAGAAGGAAGCAGAGTAATTATAGCATGAAATTTAGCATTACATTTACTTTTTTGGTCAGTCATAAAACCAGAAAGACAGGTAGAATAATGAAGCATAATAAAGAGAACTACATTATGTTATTATTACTTCTAGAAAATATTTTGTTGACTCCTCCAGTTCTCTGAGTTCAGTTTGCTGGCTTTCAGCAAGTATTTATTTATTACTTATTGTATTTTGAGTATAGAACAGCTGGATGTTCCACAGGAGTTTTTCTTTTTTTTGTGGAAGCTCTGCTGTTGTAAAGCCTCCTACAGCCTATGCTTCCTGTGCTGGACCTGCATTGCCTGGTTTAAGTTCAGCCTTGGGGCTAAAACACGAGGTGAGGAGGAGCATGTCGGATCCAGGCTTTTCTGTGAGCAGGTTCCCAGGGGAATTCCGTTGCTGAGGGAGTTTGGAGAGGCTGGAACCAGCACTCATCATCTGCATCTGTAGCCAGAGGATGTCACAGGAGCAAAATGAAACACATGCTTGGAAAATTCCATGGAAATCAGCCATATTCAGGGAATAAAGAGTGATTTATATTTGGGATTTCGTTGTGGAAAATAAATCCACTAGTTAACTCTCAGGTTAGTTTTTTCTTTCCAGAAAAACAGGAGTTTTTTTGACTAAAGAAGTAAAGATCTCTCATAGAAAAGGAACACTTTACTGGAGTGTGTTACATTTTTATTTTAGGCATTGTTCTTCTGTATTATCCATGTCCTTGAAATTGCTAATAAAACTGGTAACCCTAAACTTGTGTGGATTACAGTACTCTTGTGCCTTATGTGCATTTACTTTCCCTTACCAAAGCAGTATTAGAATCGTGTCTTCTAATCCACTGCAAATGGAGTTCTCTTCCACATTTAAAGGGTCATTTGCACATGTTCTCTTTTGGTCTCCATCTTTTCCTGCCTCTTCAGACTAGTTTTTCTTCCAACTTCACTTGGAAATTTTCAAGCTTTTAGACATGCTTGTTTTTCTGGTTTTTTTTTTTTTTGGTTTTTTTTTTTTAATTCCACATTTGATTTCCCAAAATATACTTTTTATATTACAATATTTCCCTGAAATATAGTTATTTATTTATTTTTAAAAGACCCATAGAGACACGCCAATGATAAAAAAGAGAAAAAGAAGGATTTATATTACTGAATGCAACTTATACATTAGGTATATGGTAGGTTTGATTCCCTAAAGAAGCACAGGGTCTGTGAAGTTATTTATAAGTGCTGCCAACTCTGAACTTGTAAAGTCCATAAATTTGACACTGTTATAGACAAAGATTATTTTTAAAATTTCTGTCCTTCCAAATGAAGGTAGTGGAACACTCTTGTTTCGTCACGAAGGTATATCTAATTTCTTAACTTCTTTAGGTTTGTTTGCATGCAGTCTAAATTACAATGACTGTTCGTTAGTTACCTTTAAACATACAGATCATGATTACCACACCTTACTAGGAGGAAGAAAACTCTCTGTGAAGAAAAGAAATCAACCCAGTGCTTCAACTCTTTTTCAGCGTCCTGCCACTATGAAAAGATAATCTCCGCTTATTTTTTCAGCAAATGTCAACCATGTCATTTCTGTTTATAGAAGAACAGATTTCAGTCGTCAAATGTTTATTCTAAGCCTCTGTCAGTGGATGATTTCATCCTTTGGTAGTCTGGTGCAAAGAGATGGTGTTCCCTTTACAAATCTGAATGAAGTGATGAAGAAAAAATTGCAAAAGATTGAGACTGGATTGCAGCTTCGGGGGCTATCCAAACTGGTTTTTGTGGATTTGTAAAACTGTATTATATGCCATTGCAGAAAAGGTGAGGTGCACGATGTAAAGTATAAATACATCTTCTGTTAACTCTAAACGGTTGAAAGAAGTGAAGTGTGAAAGTGGAGAGTTGAGCAGTGTGACACAAATATATTTGGTGAATTAATTTCCAAAAAATGTACCTAGTGACATTTTTAAACATTGTAAAAAGTGCAAATGAATAAAAATTGTTTAATATAGGCAAGTATAAGTCCATGTCTCTAGAGAAAATGTGTTCAGTGATGAAGAACTAAGGAAAATAACAGAATGTGAGTGTGAAAATAGCATGTTCAAGTCAGATTAATAAGGATCACTTCAATATGCCCACATAAAAAGAAATATAATACAAAATAGATGAGTAATATTACAATCAGGAGCAAATGGGACCTAACTGTAAAGGAGGTGGTCTCACACAATTCTTTCATTTTAGTCTTTATTCTCTCTCTTAACTGTTGTGGATCAAAGAACAGACTCCTTTAATACCTCCCTACATCAGTTTTCAAAAATAGTATAAAACAGTACAAATGAAGACTTGTTCATCTATGTTCTTGTTCACTGCTCTACTCAAACGCAGACTGAAGCATGTCTTTGCATGTGTGCAACCTCACAGGTGAAATTTTGTCTCCATTTGAGATCACTACCTAAACTCTAACTGATTTTTCAATCGATTCCGTCTTCCACAGTCCATAAACAGAATGACAGCTAGCACCACCATCTGCATCTCTTTTTGATTTCTCTTATGTCATTCAACACTGAACAAAACCTTAAGGTTTACAGTTAGGCGAAAATGGAAGATAAAGCCCTTCAGGAGCTGCCCCCTGCTGCTTTGCCTGTGCCACATCTCTGGAGAATGCCTTCTGTTGTTACCACTCTGATGGTAACAGTGGTTACCACTGATGGTCAGGTCCTTCTGCAGTGACATGGCCTTTGCTAGGGCAAGGCAGGAGACTTACCAGAAAAGGCAGCTTCTGCTATGAAAACAAACCATTCATCCCCTTGTGAGCACAAATCCAGGAAATTTGTCTCCCAAGGGCTGGCTAATTTAACTATATCCTTGAGACAGTAGCATTCAGTTTTGCCCACCCTCCTCCTAAAATGTCTTGAGCAGGCTTTGCTTCTGGCTGTTGTTCTGTGCCCAGAGTCACTAGAGTTTAGACAGCAGTTGCTGTTCAGTTCAAAGCCTCCTGAATTTAATAGAAATGAAAACTTTTCCCAAATTGATGTTTGGTTTTAATGTGTTATGCTGAGTATGTGACATCAATATGTTCAATCTTCTATTATTAAAGACTAAACTGCAAAATCATAGATTATAAAATAATTACATGGGTTAGCAATTTTGTCATTGAGAATTAGTGTCACTGTTGCTAGCACTTGCAAATTATTCAAAATTTCAAGACACTTTGTGTCCTTCCTCAAGAAGAGATGGAGTTGCGTAATTAAACTCAATGCAAATTTGATCACACTTACAGATATAGATGTTTTCATAAGATCTCTTTAACAAGTAAATTTAATTCACCATACTATTTGAACAAATGCATTCTCCTCCTTTTTAAGACACAATTAGTAACATTCAAATAATTTTTCTTTGAATCTATTTCAAAATAAATGTTGATTTGAAGACAGTGAAGCCTTTCATAACACAGGTTTACTTCTGAACACATCTTTCTCTGTGATTTTCCATTCAGAATTTCCGATCTTTAAGACACTTTTGAGCAGAGGTAACACAAAGACATTGGGATCAGAGCAAAAGTGAGGCCAGAGAGATTCTAGAAAGTTCCTTTAAGGTAAGAAAGTATCTCAGGGTCTGAGAGGAGGAGCTGTGTCTTCAAGGCAGAGGTTGAAGTTCACCCTGGAGGGGAAAACATCTGGAATGCTGGACTGTGTGGGATATTCCCTGGGCACCAATATGTTTAAAGCATATCCCTCGGTGCTTATCAAAAAAAGAATATTTAAACCAGAATACTTCAAAATGAGGGAAGCATTATGGAAAGACAATTAACAGAAACAGTCCAGTAAAAATAGATAAAAATTATAAGGAGAGGTATGAAATTGGGAATGAGATAAATTATTACAATATGTTGCCTGGTGCCAGTGATTCTATCCTTACATATAAGTCAAGACCTGTCAAAGTTTGAAGTCAGATGGCAGAGCTTTGATGTTTATTTAATGTTAAGACTGTTACTGTAAAATTAACAAACACATGCAAAACCACTCTTATGACAGTGGGGGTTTACTTAGCATGCTCATAAAAAAACTGGAGAAAAATTCACTTTGTTTCTTATAAAAATATTTGTCAAAGTTCCTTTGATCTGAAGGTGCACTATCTAAATAATTGCTTTGTTCAGTGCCAGACCAAAACTCATCACAGGGCTTTTTTACCCCAAACACAAAAACATCTTAAATGTGAAAGGGCTTATGGATCATTGTGACCTTTTTCTGTAACCTGCCTCCTTGAGTGTTATTAGGTTCAGGAATGCCAGTTGCAGCTGCCTGGGATGGAGTCTGGCTCACAGCTGCAGAGCTGCCATTGTGGCACAGAAGACTGGCCTTCATATGAACACAATTTAATGCTTGTTTCTCTGTTTCAAGCCCAAAGAATAATAATTTCTATATATTCAAACAGTTATCCATAACTATTGGTTTAATAAAAGAGATTTCTTTTCCTCAAAAAAATCTTTTTGCTTATTTTACCATCACAGTTAAAAGAGCACAAGCAGTAAGAATCAGACCTGTCTGAGATACATGTGCTTTCCCAGCTGGGCAGGTCCATTAAAACATAGGCCTATAGACCTGTGTCTCTGCTTTACACCTCAACTCTTTTGAAATCTGTTTTACCTGTGACTCAAGTCTCTGCTAGGCTAGCCCTAAAGAGACAGAAACATTTTACTCTGTTTCTCTTAGGAGGTGTAGCAATATGGCCCCATTCTGAGCATCAAGAGGTTATTGGAGAGGCTGTCAGACACCACGCATATTCTGGATGCAATGGCATTTTAATGCAAGCAGCAGTGATCTGTTTGTCTACCTGGGACAAGAGCTAGAGTAAACAAATGATTTATGTAACTAATTTTGAACAATCACGTAATGGAAATGTGAGAAACAATCAACCAAATACCAGGCATTTCTACTCAAGAGCTCTACAGTTTTTTTTTCCAATCAATCAAAAATAAACATATTAAACTAACATTGTGTATTCTGCCTTGAAATGTTTCAGAAAAAATGCACCCCACATACAGAATACCTGAGTCTGTACTGAAATAACCCAAGGGTCTGAAGTACAAAGACAAAAAATATAGAGAAAAGTCACTGCATTAGTGTGAAGGAGAAAATCAGCACATTTGAGACTGAGAGAATCCAAACCTATCAGAACTCTGCCTGTCCCTGCTTGTGTGCCCTGAGCACTCCTTTCTATCTCCCTCTCTGCAACTGACCTCATATGTCTCTTGTCACTTTCTGCATTAAATCCGTTTAACCTCGCAGTTCATGTCATGGCTAGACCACTCCCCAGGGAAGGGGCTGGACTGATGATGGATCTACTTCAGTGTGTTTTCTGATGGCCAGCACACAGGACTTTGGGGCTTCTCCCCTGAGACCTTCCCAGAACCAGTGCAGAGCCCTACATGTGCCTTCAGGCTTTACACGAGAAAGCCTGAGAAAATGACACGCTGAGTTGTTCAGCTTACAGGTGCCTCTGCTCACTACTGACTCACAGCTGTCTGAAAAAAGTCACAACAGTTAACCTTAATAAATGTTTGGTGCATGCAGTGAAATCACACAGTTTATTGCAGTGAAATAAAAATTGCAAAAGCTTTATTTTCTTCTGGAAGCAGATACAGAGGGTCAGTGAATATTTATAACTAAGGAGCAAATAATCTTGTCACCCTTCACATCTGCCATTTATGAGGAATGATTGCCTAGGAGATTTCGGTTAATGGCAACAAAATCACCTTGTACATTATAATCTTCTCTAGGCATCACATATATGAAGAATAGTGAGACCTGCTGCAATTCAGGAAAAACAGGAGATTATAGAAACTAAAACCTGCCATATGAAATTAATGTTATTAACAATATTTTTAATTAATCTAAAGGTATGCAATTCTGGATACACTATAGAGTTTTTTAAATCAGAGTACCTTTGGTTTCATATGCAATTTTCAATTATTTTATTAATTTGTGTCTCTCATGACACCTTCTGCTTTTTATTTTTGGATTATATATTTATACAAGTAAAGACAGAGAAATAGTTTTCCCTTTCCTATAGTTCTGTGCAATTTAAGCCTGATGAATATTCCAAGGTAGCTTTCCAAAATATCTCTATTAAATGGCCTATTGATCCCCATAGTTGTAAATACCCCCAGCACATTCATTTAGCAGGAATACAATTTAGTTAGAAAAATTAAAATGATATAAATGATCCATCTGGAAATGACTGTCTTCTTGCCAAAACACTATTTGGGATACATTCTACCCAGTCTGGCCCAAGTCACTGACACTATAAAAACAGTCTAGGGAGTGTATTCATTTTAAGATGTTATATATTATGCCACCAAATTAGTCACAGTGTCATTCATCTCCAAACACATAATTGGGAGCCATGAAGTGTAACTGTACCATGCACCAGGTGGGTAGCTGAGGGATCTTTCCACAGAGTGAGAATAGCTATAACCCAGCATTCAAGGCAGTCTACTGCCTCCCACTGAGGACCAATACCTGGGTTTTCTGAACCTCAAGCATGCTGACTGCCCCTGATAATCTCTGCTTGTTCTTGTGTTTGTATATGTTTGATGTGCATAAAATGTTTGCAGGATCCTACAATACCGACTAATGAGAGAAATAATCTGTCATTGCTATAATAAATACTGCTGTTACAAGTATCTGTGAAGTCTAATTTTGCTTACTCCTAAAGTCAGCTTTTGATTTTGTTTCAATGTGTCATAAGGCACATTAAAATTTACATCCAATCACAGTGTACTTCTTTGAAGTCAACTTTTAAAAGTTTAATTAATGAAAATTGAATGATTTGCCCCATGAGAGTCACAGTGCAAATCTAAGCCAGTTTGTCAGGCCACTTTACAAGGGCTTGATGGCCAGCTAGAAATCTGGGAACTCCCAGTCTGTCATTCATGAAGTCTTTTAAGCAGTTTCTCAGAAGTGCTCAGAAGCTGCCTGGAATGACAATGTACATCCATTAATGTGCCCATCATGAAAGATAAAGTTTTTTTGTTAAAACTCTGTGTTGCTGGTATTTTTGGAACAGTGCTGGCCCTGCCTCCAAACTTCACTCTGGGAGCACACCGGGACAGAGGCAATCTTTCTTATTCATGGGATGAGAAAGTTTAGGTGGGACAGCAGTTTCAAAGGGTGTATTCCTTTCAAGTGACAGTAGAGATTCCTTAGAAATAGCACAGGGGAAAATCTTGGGTTGCCGGGGCGAGGGCGAGGGAGGGGAAATTCAGGGACAGATTCAAGGAACCAGTGGTCACACGCAGAAGCGGCCAAGCTGGAGCCGACACCTCTTTGCATTAACTGTACAGTCCTCATGCTGAGTGTGGCGATCAATAGGGGGGTGATTCCTGCTTGCCGCTGACCACCAGGCAACTCCTCTCGTGGCTCACTTATCAAGATTGCAAACAGCTTTCTATGAAAGCTGGAAAAAGGAATCATTTTATCCCGGTGAGCTCTTGCTCCAATAGCTAGGAACATGCAAGGGGATGTGAATTAAAGCAAGAGATGTCTCTTGTACATGAAGGTGGAATTAATGCTGTAGCCAGAAATTGTACAACGCACTGGAGTTAGAAAGAGAGTTGGAGTGACTTTTTAAGGTTACTGAGACACTACAATCCGCATATCACTTTGTGATTAGACACAGGTTTTGGGCTATCTCATGAGCTGTAATAATATTTTGCAGTGCAATCAGACAGACGAAAAAAAGCAATGCACTCCCAATTACCTGCAGGAACTCTTTATGCTGATTCTATTTCAACACAGCGGGTTGCTGCTTCAGTCTTTCATTCGTGTTCCAAGCTGCTGACAAACCAAAAAATTGAGATGTGTTTGAGAAGGAAAGTTTATGTGCTGAAAATACTGTTTATTTCAAAGTTAGAATCGAAACCAAGCTTAGAAACATTCTGTGAATTGTAGGTCGTGCTGTAAATGATTCTGCAGAATTACCATAATTTCCCTTCCCAGGTGCTCCTTTTTACTGTAGGACACATAGCTGTAAGGCATCTATGACTGAAAAAGGTAAATCTCTTTGGTATATTCTGAAGACATCCAAGTTATAGGGAATGTTCAGTACTTTTCAAAGACTTTATGTCCATGAGACTAAACCATGTCAAAACAATTTCTCTGCAGAAACATGCACAGTTAATCTCTGTTCAGGAGAGTTCATAGTCCATGGAAGCAGCAACACAGACACCTTAATCTGACAAAACATAAATTCTTTTGTACAAGCTCGGGAAAATTAAGCTAGGTAGTAGGCTGGAGAGTGTTGGGGACGACTTGGGTGAATAAAAAAGAAATTTCCTCTCTTGCTTGAAAGTAGAAAAAGAAAGGATCAAAAGACTGACAGGAAGTGGGCAAGTATTTGGGCTGTGATTGGTAATGCTGTTGTTACAAAATATCTTCACTTTTTTTTTTTTTTTTTTTTTTTTTAGCAGGAGGACACGTCTCCTTTTCCATGCAATGACCTACTGCGATTCCTTGGGTTGGGTTTTGAGTATGACCTTGTGCAGCAGGACATTGTCTTTTGTGACTGAAGTGAATGGCAAAACTGCAGAAATTACTTGAAAGGACCAAGATAAACAAGGAAAATAAAAAATTAAAGTAAAATTTAGTTCCAATGAGATATTCCTATAGCATTTAAGCGTGATTTTAATTATTAATTCTGTTTCTTTTGTTTAGTGCACATTCATTCAATATACATATATCATCACATTATACATTATGAATTATTATGAGTTATATATTTGAGTTAGAAGTGTAAATTTTTCTCAGCTGCTTGGGATTTATTTCAACTTTCCTGAACACAGGGGTATTCACAATACTTTCTTTTAATAAATTATGAAGAAAAAGTAGGTGAGCAAGAGAACAAAAGTTATGCTTGCTATGCATTAAGGAACACACTGTTATAGAATTTTCAAGAACATCGAGTCTGAGCACTAACCAAGCACTGACAAGTCCACCACTGAACCATGCCCCTAAGTGCATCTACACATCTCTCAAATGCCCCCAGGGAGGTTACTCGAGCACTTCCCTGCAGTCATATTATCTGGACATTCATCATGCTTCTATTTTCTTTTCAGATCACTTCCTCTTCAAGACGCTGTTTGTAGAATTTAAGACTAGGATTTTTGCTAGGCCCACAAACCGGTCAGGTGAGAACATTCCAGTGAAAAAGGGGAAATATGCATTTACCTTTGGGTAAGGAAATTGTACCAAATACCAAACCTGATTAGACCCATTATGGCCACTAGTTAGCAAGGTACACAGAATGTTAGTGGAATGAAGTATATCTTCTTAACAATTCTTAATAAAGCCTGTAAATCTCCATATCCATCGAGAATCACAAATAAAGTTATCTATTTTTAGATAGATAACGTTTTTATTCAGAAAATGTATTTAAAATGCTTTAAATGTAATTTAAACTAATGGAAGACTTGCACTGCCCAGTTGGGCCTTCCAGCTGTTCTGTGCTTTAAGGGTCTGGCTGAACCCCTTTCCGAAATGAAACGCCTTACTCAAACACTCTTTCAAAAAAAATAAGATAAAGTGAAAAAGCAGTACAAGTGACAGACTTCTTCTACCAAGTACTTAGCTACATAAAAGAAAAATGAGACAGGAGTTATATTCAGGTTTAAAACACTGATTCAGCAATACAAATATTTAACTTTCATGCTCTTACTGCTAAACAGACTTTGCAACTTTGCAGTATGGATTTACCAGCTCAGGTTTCTAATGCAAAGCATAGATATGATTATTGTCTAAAGAAAATCAAAGACCCGAAGAAAGGAATAGCTCAGGTGTGAGTAGATCAAAGAGAGTGGGAAGGGAAGAGAATTCTTTCTCCTTGGCTTGGTTTGGATGCGCACTGTCTGCATGAGACACATTCAGTATGTGCCCTATTCCTCAATTTCATGAAGGCACCACAAGGCTCTGACACCTGCACATAAAAGTTTCAGACTACACTGCTGATGTCACATTCAGCACAAGAGAATTGTCAGCAGCCAGAACAAAAGCCAAGTTTCTTTAGGGAAAGAGATTTCAGCATTCAACCATTCAGACTTTCCCATAGTCTAAGGAATGCTTAAGTGTTCCTACAAAAAGGAGCAGCAGCAACAAAAGGACTCCAGTACCAAACAGGCTGGGTTATACTGTTCCTCTGTGCACTCCTGACAGATGAGAGCGTGAGAGAAATTTCCTTTAGGAAAGACCTAGGCAGTTCATAGGCAGATGAGTAAAGGAAGGGGAAAGAGCTATTACATTTCTTCCCCTCTTTCTGTAAAAATTGCTTTAGATATCTTGTGTCTCCAGCTGTGAGTGGGGAATGCCACATGAATGAATGCTGTTGCAGAGGTGTGGCATAAAGGCTAAATTTCTCTGCACTGCCAAGGCTAAGGGTGTCCTTCCTACTGCTGGGAAGGGGTGCTGCCCTGGGAAAGGCTCCTGCCTCTGGGATGTAGCACTCCTGGAGTGCGAGATGAACGCCTACGCCTCTTGGCAAATGGTGCCTGGCATAAGGGATGAATGGCTGTGGGTGGAGTTTATCTTTCTTTTAATCTGGTTTAAAGTATTTAATATTTAGTAGGAAGAAGCCAGTTTTAAGGATGTTCTTCAGCAAATCAGCTATGTTTTGTTTCAAGACTGGGAGTTGTTTTTCTGTAACTGGTGACTGGTCCCATGTTTGAGCATTTCCTCTGTGGCAAGGAGGACAGGTTTAAATGGATGCATGGTCACAGGGGTGTATTACATGTCAAATCAGTTTATTTTGGCACCAGTAGTTTGAAAGGAAGCATGATGCAGTTTCGCAGTTTGTTCTGTATGATTCTTTGCTTTAAAATTATTAGGAATAATTAAGACTGAATGCTTTGGCTACACGAAGGCAAGAATTTTTAAAGACGCTATTTTAATGTTTTAACCATGTTTACTGCAATGCTAAAATGACTTTTTCAGGGTATTTTTTTCTGCTATTAAGCAACTTGCACCCTGAATACTATCTGTTGAGAAATGTTGAATGCCTTTTCTATTTCTCAATACTTAAATATACTTTTATAAAGGAAAAAAAAGATGTTATGTATATGTCTCTGTGTGAGAATGTATGTGGAAAACTGCATGAGAGAAAGGAGTTATGCTGCAGCATGCCTGTAGGATGTAATTAATGGCAAATACTCCATGACAAACTCTAGACTTGACTGGAGCAGTCGCAGTGGTAGAATATACCAACATAGAATAATTTATTTGACATCTGATTGATTTTTATGTTTGTTGATGAATATTACTTAACTATAGGGTCACGTCAAGAGACATTGAACTACTTGAAAAGAGAGTAAAAATATTAGAAAGTACATTATTGGTAAATGTTATTCAGTCTGTCTACCAATTATATTTGTGAATGCATTACTGGTACTAACTAATGAACACATTCAATAAATAAAATTTCAAGATAGGAGGATGACTCTTTCTCAGCTAAGCCACAATTTCACATTTTCTTCCTTGAGGAACTTTTCTATGTTTCCTCACTTGTTCAAAACTCCAAAGTTCTTAAATTTTATTCTTTGGATTACTGCTTAACAACATTTGTGATACCACAAATGTTCAAAACATCAAAATATTTTTTTCTAAATTTCATCAGTCACAAATAAGTAATAATAGCACATCTATCCATCTGGCCTAGTAAGGAATTTAAAATTGTACTGTATTATGCAGAGATAAAATATGATTACTAACAGAACCCGAGGCTCTCTTCACACAAAAAAACAATAAAGCGAGAACAAGATTATCACTACTATGAATTTATTTCATGGCACCTGGCAAATCCTTTAGTTCAAAATTTTCAATTTTGCTGATTAAACATGTAAATTAGCAGCATTAAAAAAAAAGGAAACATTGATCACATATAACATTTAATATTTGCTGAATTCACAGAATTTTTTTCTGCTTACCTGATTTCATTCTACTGATGAAATTCATTTAATGTATAAAAAACCCAAAAAAGTCTTGTTCCAATCCTTTTACCACTGGTTTATTATGTAAGTGTATCTCTGCAGCAGCACACTGTATCTTTCTAATTTTAATGAATTTGGCTTTTAGGTACCAGTAAAATAAACAAAAATAAATATTTTTAAAATATATGCACAAAAATTATATCTATACCCATAATGTTCTTATAAGTAATGATAAAATAACAGATATAGTTTTGGTTAAGATTTCCCAAATGAAAAAAGAATCAAGATATTAATTTTAGGACATATTCATCAGTGTTAATGTACTTAGAGTCATAGCTGATACATTAGCCAGGAAAAGTTTCCACTATAGGTTTTACACAAGAACTCAGTAGACATCTAAAAAGTTACTTTGAATAGTGTCCTTACAATGATGAATATCAATTGAATTAATATTAAAACGTAAAATAAAGTGAGAATTTTTTATATGAACTGGAAAGTTTGTATTTCTTCTGTTTTCCTCTTGCATGATCTTATTCCTTCTGATTTATTTCAGTTTATAATAGGGCTTTAACTAGTGGTTACAAAATGGCTTAAAAGGGATAAACACTATTGTTGCAATTGCCAGTTAAGCTGGTTAATTTTTTTTCTTCTTTTTTTTTTAAATGTATTTGTGAAACACACAGAGGCAATTTCCTCATTCCCTGACAATTGGGACTGCTGGGAAGTAGTGGATTTTGTTTAAGTGCATGTGTAGGTTTGTAAGTACTACCCTTTCAAACCTTTCTACACTAACCAGTGGAGTTGAAGAGTTCTGTTACTAGAATGAATTGGCATGCCTTTGATAACATATAGCATTTCTGAAAATTGCAGTTGAATTTAGTGTCTCCATTAAGAAGGGAAAACCGTAACATTTTAATAATCGAGGCTTAAGTTCAAATTCTTTTTGTGCCATTTGCCCTCCAGTAATGCAGAACTAGGATAGACATTTTTAATCCTGTTTGAATGCAATTAATCCCCAATTTTTTTGTTTGGAGAGTTCCAGGCACTGCTTGGCTCTCGGATCTTGCCAGCTGCAGGGAGGTGGACACCTGGGACTGAATGCAGTTGCCAGTGCCTCAAGCAGACTGTTGAGCAAAAAGAGCTGCTGTGGAGAGGAGAGACAGGGACAGCACAAGCCATGGAGACACATTTCGGGGACAGTCAGCAGCTCACCCAGGTCGACTGCCTTCCTGTCTCCTGCAGTCTCCTCTAAAGGACTGCTGTACTCAAAACCAATAAACCGAGGTTCCCCCATCACACCTCCCACTACTTGACCAAACCTGAAATCAAACACAAGCTGACTCAACTGTGTTTAGCTGCTCCTGAATAATTATTTAGCAGCTGTTCAACCTGAGAACGGTGAAGGTCAAAGCATGGTACAGCTTTCTTTACAGGACAGTTTCTCTATCTTTTGTCTTTAGCAGTTTTCAGGAACGCTTTTTATTTTCAGTGAACGTCTGTGCATTCAATGGGTAAATACAGAAAAGTTTATTTTCCAAAACAGTGTCCTTAATGTCCTGCATGGGGGTCAGTTTATCTTGAAATGCATGAATGTAATCTGTATAATGTTTATTTTAACCTGTCTTACAAATCATCAATTTATTTCTCTTTTGAAAGAATCAAGAGGGTCTGTGAGGTCTTCTCTTTTTTTTGTTGGTTTTGTGTTTCTGGGACTGAACTGTTTCATTATCCCTAATTATATGATGAGCTACTTACAAAATAAAAGGCACATTGAAATATAGCTTGGAAAGAACAAAAATAGCCCTACAGTTAATTATGTTAAAAATACCAAACACTTGTCAGCATTCCATTAACATCTTAATGAGGGGGAAATAATCCTCATCTGTTGCAAAAAAAAAAAAAAAAAAGCAAAAAAAAACCCAACATATTTTGTAAATTTTGCACCCTGAAAGACACGGATAATTTCTCTTCATTAAAATCCTACTAACTGGGTACCTAAGAGTTAGCAAGTGTGAAGAGAACAGCGAGGCTTCTACTCTGGTTGTTATTCAGCTTGTGTCCTGGAGGAAGATTAATTAGACCGCAAGACCTTATATTAATAGGGCTCATTAGAGCAATAGATCTGGAAGGGAAGGGAATGGAGGCTGGACAGCTATGATTTGTGGGGTGATTTCTCCCACATGGCACAGAAATTGCTCTCAGCCTGCATACATTTTCTCACTTTAGTTTCTTCTTATTTCTGTGATGAGGTTATGTCCTGGGCCAGGCAGGCAAGAAGGATGAGGCCCACACCAGATCCCTCTTTTGATTGTGGAGGGTTGGTAAGCCATGCTCGTGGCAGCGGCCATAAGAAAATTGTTCTCCTGGTCTCTTGCAGGGAGTGACAGAACAATGAGGAAAGCAGTGTAGCTGCACTGGTCTAGCAAACAGCAACCCCTGCATTAAGGATGTAACAAGATTACAAGCTATTTTTATTCAGATATTGCAGTGCTGACATATTAGTCTTTTATTTCACAGTCCTTCAAAAGGTTAATATTTCTCCTAAAATAGTATTAAAAAACTACAGTTATTTTGCTATACTGCCAATGGTATTTAGCAAAGAAAAAGATGCTGGAAATTCAGATGGGAAAAAGTAAAAAAACCTGCATTTTGAAAAGTTTAATGATTTATATCAATTCCCTACAGAGAAAAATAAATTTTGTACACCAAAAATAACTGCCCTTATATATATGTGTATATATACATATATGTGTATGTGTGTGTACTGACAATAGCTAATTAATAGTTCTAAATATTCTTACATCTAAAGAAGAAAAATTACTGGAGTTACTTCTTTCTTCCACCAATATAATCTGTAATTATCTGCCAGAGGAACAGATTTGCCTGTTTTAATCTGTAGCTGTCCTTACCATACTTCGGATAAAAATTAAAATAAATCTTACTTCCAGAGCATATTGATTTATCAATACCTAAGAGAAAAAACCAAACACAAAAACAAGGGAAAAAAATAAAAACCACCAGCCTGTGATCTTTATTCCTTTAGGCAGTCAAATGATCTCTTGGCAGTCTAAGCATGTCACTGAGCAAGACTCTTAGAGGGTAAGTGCACTTCACCATGGACCTTATCTATGCCTTCACAGTAGACTTTCTTAGGGATTTAATGCTGCAACCTCAACAGTTCCTCTGAATACACCTTCATCAACAGTTTTCTATTTCACTTCTTGAAAAGTATTCTATCCTGCTGCAAACATGTGACCTGTTAGGTCGTATTTGACTGAAGTATTACCAGGTCAACATTGTGGTAGCTGCTCTGCTACGTGCTGATGGATGAAGCAGAGAGGTGTGCTCTACTGTCTAGTTGCCATGACTATTGATTACCAAATGAAAATAAGCTTCAGACCTATCTGTAGAAGGTCTCTGCAGCCCAGAAGAACATCTGCTGGTGATCCACATTTTTATTGTGCTTTGAACACCAAAACAACCAGTGACATTTTTAAAAGATTTGGGATCTGTGATATACTAAGCCTGCACCCCGCAGGACTGCCTTCCTCAGAGAGATCTCTGAGGCTCACATCCAAAACGGTGCACCTTACAGATGATGGTGACTGTATGCTACAGCCATGAAAACTCAGCAGTTAATGTATCACTCTGCATGAGACGTTACAATTATTCTCTATACCACATAATTAAAAATGACATCTAATAGCTTTTTACTTTTGACCACTGTAGCCATAAAAAGACCATGATTTTAATAAAAAAACAGCCTAAAAGTACATTTCCAATAATACTCATCCATTAGTGTCCAATAATTAACACTTTGCTCTGCCTGCATCTCTTTACAAGGACGTTTTTGTCCCCCCAGCTTTTGCAGCACCCTACTGAGACAATCATAGCTACCATTTAGATGAGAAACAAACTAGGGCTTTATTGCTTTACTTTTCCAAACAGATTAGATGACGGTAAATTGCAGCACGTGGAAGTACTTTTTGAAAGATACAAAGAGAGGCAGACTCTATATTTTGATGAAGTGAGCTACCTAGATTTCCAAATGAAAGGCTTGGTTTATGCTGCAGCCTATTGCTTGTTTAACTGCTCATATATGTTTCCAGCATTTGAAATGATACAATATACAGCTATAGCCAAACCATAAGATGCACAAATTAAACTAGTAAATATCATGCTGAATTCAGAATGATAGTCACAGGCATTTATAATCTCCAGCAGCAAGTTTCTCAGGCTGCCAAATGCTTTTACTTTAAAATGAATGTCAAGGATTTATCTATATTTGCTCTCGAACACACTGCAGGAGTGCAATGCATTCTTTATTTGCAAACTGTAGGAAATTTTTCTGAGTAAATACATAAATTGACACAGTCTATCTTAATGGAAAACCTATTATTTTAATTACTAGGGGGTGGTGTACCCTTTTGCTTTGGATTTCTTGAATTAGTAATTAATGACTTCATCACAAATAAGTCCCCATTTATTTCATTCGTTTCAGGGAACTAAAATGAAGATAATTCATTTTAGAGAATTTTCAATTTTACCCCAGGGTTATCAGAAGGACAAACAGTACCATATGGGAGTGAGGGGACAGGGTGCCGGTTTAGGAACAACTGAAGCCAGAGAAAATTAAAATGCAAAATAATCTACTCAAATATTTCTGATTATTGGTATTAATGACTGTTTATCTTGCAAACTCTGTTGCCAAGAAGTAAAGGTCATCTTCACCAATAAACTAGATGCAAAACTTGCTCACTGGAGGAAAAAAAAAGAAAAAAAAAATCACACACAGCAAGAGTAAAAGAAACCTGGTTAGAAGACATGTCAAGCCCTAGATATTGTCATAAAGAAATTGTTCAGTTTTTCTTTACAGGTACCAAAACTTCTTCAGCAGGCTTAGTTTTAGCTTAGGAAGCTTAGCTTCCTTTGCCACTGCATGCCCCTACTCCAAGCAACATCAGAGCATACTCCAATGGGAAATTTCTCCCTTTATTTGATGTTCATGTAACTGGTCCTTGGACTGACTCAAGTCATCACAGCTCTTTGGGCTCAAAATTAATTTGGGTAGCTGGCACTTATTTGGATTTGCTTCCTCTAGAGAGATGGAAAAGACAATTCCGCAATTCCAGTCTATCAAATCCACTGTATTCCCATTAAATGCTGCCCAAGCTTTAAACATAAACAGAAAGTTTCATCAAGCAAACAGATACATTCTGGCTTATAAACTGGAAAGCACATATGTGAAAGAGCAGTATTTAAGTAAAAGAGAAAGTAAAACAAAAAATGAGCAGAAAGAAAAAAAATCTCAAAATCTACCTGAAATCAGTCTATACCTCCAGCTGCTGCTCAAGGTTTTGATGAGGTTTTTCTCAAGCAAGTACTTAAGGAAACAATTCAAAAATATCATGCCTTTGCAGTAGTTGGTGTTAAGATTTAATGATGTATGGACCACCATGAATTTTTCAGCAGATAAGCAGCTTTTTTTGAAGCAAATTGAAAGGGGCTATGTTTTTAGTTATTTTTGTAGTCCCGTTAGGAATAGTTCATGCAAATTATTCACTAAAGTGTTGTCTTTTAAAGTGGACTCCTGCCTTGGGTTTTCAGTTCCTTATTTGAACCTGAGGGTGTGCTTGTAGCTGCTAGAGTGCAGTAATTTCTTAGTGTTTTAAAACTTTTCTGTAGTGGGTAAATTTAGGCTTCTTCTTTTATTTTGTTTTGTACATTTATACACATATATATGTATATATTTACAATACCATCTTGTTTTTCACTGCTACTTTGTTTGGGTATTATATTTTTAATAATAACCTGAGGATCTGTGAAGTACTGACCTTTGTATATGTTTCAACCTTTTTCATCTTCAAAAGCCAATTGCGTTTCAGCTCTTTATTTTATGCTTGGGGTTTTTTTTTAAACCACGGTAGTTTATTTCTTTCAGGGGATTTTTTCTTTTTGGTCTTTTTTCCTACCATTCTCTTTTATAAGACTACAAGGAATTTATTCCTATGTGCTGCTGGTTTTAGGAAGTTCCAAGTGACATTACAGTAAGTATAATCGCTGTGTAAACAAAAGTTTTATTCTTATCTCTTGTAGTGAAGGTGGCAATTTTCCACCAGCGGAATGCAAGCCTAGATAGCCATTTTAGACATTTTTCCGCTTTGCTTGATTCATACAATGATTTGAAACTTTGTTCTGCCACTTCTCCAACAGTGATGTTGAAACCTATGCCGAAACCGCAGCTTGTAGTTACATGGTTGATTATTTAAACTGTAAGATGATAGAGAGTACTACACATGTTGAACCCTTTCAATTCAAAGAGAAGGAATAACACCCCTATATTTTAGCAGAAATCACCATGAATAAAGATGTGCCTGAAAGTAGGAACAGAAGTTAGAAAATTAGACAAACATTTCTGCAGAGAGAACATGAGAAAGGACTTCTTTCTCTTCCTGAGAGCCTAATTTTCAAGTCAGTATAGTACAAGCTATGATTGTATTTACATACCTTGTCTTGTCTTTGTCCTTAATTTGTCATGACTCCAGCACTAAATTATGGAAGGTATCTTCCATAAAGGCAAGAAATGTAGACAGGGTACAGAAAAGGAAAGATATAATAAATGGTTGTGATAGAGTAACAAGTCATTGAGCTCACTTATTACTGTTAGAAAAAGAAAACAAGAATTTGTGCTACCCTAACTAGGTATGAGTGCAGTATGTGGATCTCATTTTATAAGGTTGTCTGTGAAATATTTTGCTTTCACTGCTGATATGTCTCAGGTACACTGTCCAAACAAGTGCTTTTTGCTACATGGATCCTAAAATCTGAGCTTTATGATTCCGTGCTCTGAGTTTTGTGGCAAAATTATGCTTCAGTAAAATCAACCAGTTAGGCTACTAAGGCTGTTTTCACACACTATTTTGGTACTGCAATAATTTTTGCCTGGTTCAGAGACAAATTTTTCTGTAATGGATTTTTGGAAAATGTGTCCTACACATTGCATCAATTCACATCTTCCTTGCAATGATGCATTAATTCCCAAAATTATTTGTATGGACAGATAGCATTGAATGCATTGGTTGTTCGTCCTCTGTCTGCATTTTTTTTTGCCTGGCCTTCAAACTCATATGCTCCAAATCTGCAGGCAGTTAATCTGCATGGACAGCCTGGCTTGAGTCATTGAGGAGCATAGGGTTAGGCAAATTACAATTCTGAATGCATCAATAGTATGATACACCCTACCAGCCATATTTGCATTAATTCTGAAGAAAAAAAATCATTATTAGATCAACTGCAATATCCTCTAATTACCAACAGTGCATGTTTGATGAGGATCTGCTGTGATTTGAACACTCATGCCCGCTGGTCAGGAAATAAGATCATTTGTTATCTTTACAGGAAACTTTCCAGATACCATGCTTCTGTGATTTTTAAAAAATATTTTACAAAGAATATGAAATAAAAAATGTATCAGGGTTACACAACAATTAAGTTATATATTTTACATGGTTGAAAACATCTATGTAAGGAAAAAATGTGTGAAATTTTTTCCCTGTGCATATTCATGGGATTTTTTAATTGAGTACCTACTTAATCAAAGTAAAAGTAGACCCTGTATGATCCTAATTACAGGGCTACTACAGCTACCAGAGTGTCTAAATTCAAACATCTTAAGTTAATCAATCCTTATACACTGCATATTTGAACAGATTTCCTTAATATTACTGTATTTTTAAATGAAATGAATCAGCTGCTGCAACACACTGCTCAGGTTCAGTCTAGAGAACAAAAGGGTAGAATGACACCTCCCAGACACTGAGTCATGCTAGTTCTTGAGTGGTTTGCTGTGTGGTGTTTCTAAATGAATCCTGAGGACATTATGACTACCCCCAAGTACTCCTGTGTATGAATTGAAAAAGGCACCTGGATTTTATACAATTACAAGCATATTCACCAAGGCAGCTCCTGGCCTCAGGATACAAGGATGGCTTGCAACCCATCACATTAGTTGCAGCTGCTTTTTCTAATGTTCTCATGGATGATTTTGCATTTAGGAATCAAGAAGGAAGACTGAGTATGATCTGTTTCTTCTTCTTTTTTTTCCCAAGGTCCAAAATAATTTAGATATTTTTCCTGTAAAAAGTACACACTTGAAATTAGTCTACATCCAGAATCTTTCTTCCAAGTAAATGAAAAACTGAGTTAAGACAATGAAAAGTACATCCAATTAACATCAAATGGAGATGAAACACTTTTAGTAATCAGAAGTGTCATCAAACATGCACTGCTGTACCTCCACCTGATAATGGTACATCTTTTCTAAATTATGCTCTCCCAGTAGGAGTGTCTTGAATAGTCAAGTATTATAGTATTCATGATGAAAAGAAAAATATATTTTCTGTGTATCAGAAATTGAAATATCTGTCTATACACTAAAATTTTGTCTATTAAACTGAAACAGGGAGGAAAATTTTCAGGACTCTTTAGTTTATAGACCTTAAAAATGGTGTAGAAATGGACCTGTTCCCACCCAGCAACTCAATGACAGATGTCACATCTCTACTGTGAAGCGGGAGGGATGTCATGGGCTCATGCCTTCCATGAGGCACACTGGAAATGCCTGGTATATTTGGGATGCTATTGAGCTCTGTGCACTGCACTGGAGCATTGGCTTCTACTTGGGTCTGCACCATTGTATCTGTGCAGTCTCTGGCTCCTGGGCCACCACAAATACCACTTTTTGTAAGAGATTACTTAGGAAAAAGTAAGCAGCATCTACTCACAACATTCCTGCAGTGTAAAGAAATAGTATAATCATACCTTTCTTTTTTTTTTTTTAACTCTTGCAAATAATAATGCAGTAATTCAAAGGAGATATCATTTGGTTATTTTCAGTTGTGACTATTGGACTGAGATGTTGGAAAGATCAGACGTCCGTCTGTCTGTCCATTTAAGCCTATGAAAATATTTCAGTTGTTTCAAATGGAAAGAAGGTTCCTCCTCCTTCATCCCATTACACGAGGAGGAAAACCCAGATCATTGCTAGTATTTCAGTTTTAGAACTCATCTAATTTATAAGAAATTCATATCTGCATGTAGATAACCAAGCTGCAAGGATCCTTTAGGAAGGAATGCATTTTCATTTTTTTGTCTTGCATAAAATCATGTTTTTCAATCTCTGTTTCTCAAATACTGTACATCAGATCCTGGAATGGAAGATGTCAGCCCCCTTCCATGTATGATCCTTGAGGATACCACATATTGACTCTGCAAAAGGCAGTACAAGAAAGAAAAATCCTGCTATTTCTCTTTTTGCTCTTCATTCTTCATTCTTCTGAGAGGAGATGCATACAAGCTCTGCTTCTATCTGCTTTTCAAGTTGCCAACCCAGTAGCAGAAAGGTGGGTTGATGACCGTGTACTGGGCTACTTGGATCACTGATATAGATTGAAAGGTGTTTCTTATTTTCTCAAGTTTAAATACTTTGTGGTAATCAATCCTGGTTTTCTCAGATGCCAGTAACACTTTGCTTCTTCACTTTTGAGAGCAAAATCAGCAGGGCTGAGGGACGGTTTAGAGGAGATGGAGCTGGACTGATAAACAAAATCAGAGAGTCAAGATATGGGCTGAAAAATCTGCATAACAGTATAGCCTACAGTACATTAATTAATTACCTGACAGATACATTTATTTTTCTTTTTGAAATAATTTCTTAGAGCATTTCTTAATGCCACAGAGCACCTTCACTCTAGTCCATTAATAGCACTGAAAGACCAACAATGAACAATTTATTTTTATTCTTTTTCCATGGTGGAAAAGTTCAGTCACACTCCCTTAACAATTTGAGAAGCTAGGTTAAATACAGGATTTGACATTATTCACAAAATTACTGTGGTGATAAAAGGGACAGCCTGATCAAAGGGATAAGGAGAATGAATATCAGGTAATGAAAAACCCATTGTAGAGGATAAACCAAAAAGGTCTGCTACTATTAGTTTTCTTCTAATTCTGCTTAGTCAGAACTTGCATCTATTGATAATTCAGACTGACAGACATTTCCTTTTGTTTTGTATTTCTTTGGAGCTTTAAAATGTACAAAAGACCACAGTATTTTCTAGGTTGCTTTCAAAAGCCTCAATTAATTCTCTTGCAATTCCTCAAGTATATGACAAGGAAAAATATTTGTGTAGATTTGGTTTCTGTTCCTACTGAATAACAAATGACATGATTAAGGATAATTGATGACATTTAGCAGGTCTGATCCACTGGCCACCAAATTCTTAGCTAGCTAGTAACCATTGAGATATATATGTCAAGAAAGCCTTACATTTCAGTTTATAGAATAAAAATGTCACAGAAGACAATCCCCAGGCTATTTATAGAACAGATATTTCACAGTAAGATTTATATTAGTGACTGTTTTCCTGTGAGAATTACCAGAAGAAGTTGAGAGAAAGTACTTTATGCCAGTCAAGAGGTGCTGGGGGGAAAACTAGGGAATTTGAAGGGATGCACAGTGCAGACACAGGTTCCAGGCAAGGCAGTGCCCTGGCATAGCTGCTGATGGCCCAGGTACATCAATGCCTGTACGCTCAGGAAAATACCTTAGCCCTGATTACTGAAATGTATCAAAAACTGAAGTCAGCATCAACTATTTTTGTGTAGATGAAGAGTAGAGAGAAGAACATGCTACTCCAGGGGTTTTAATTTACATCTAATTACAAGTCTGAGAGATACCAGACCAACTAAAAGGCAGGCGAAGTGCAAGAAGACTGGCAGAAACTGCTTTAAATTCTCCACTGCATGAGTAGTGACTACTTTGCTGTGTGAGCTGCTTTCAGCCCAGAGCCAGGTTTAACCCCTATCAGAGCACCACTGGAAGTCTGCTGAAAAGAACATCTAGACGAAGCTGGTGAGGGGTCTATGGAACAAGTCATATGAGGAGTGGCTGAGGGAGCTGGGGTTATTTAACATGGAGAAAAGGACGCTCAAGGGAGACCTTTTTGACCTCTACAACTACCTGACAGGAGATTGTAGCCAGGTGGGGGTTGGTCTCTTCTGCCAGGTAACAAGTGATAGGATGAAGGGAAACAACCTCAAAAGGCTCCAGGGGAGGTTTAGGTATATATATTTAGAAAAAATTCTTACCAAAAAGGTTTGTTAAGCGCTGGAACGGGGTGTCCAGGGAAGTGGTGGAGACACCATCCCTAGAGGTATTTACAAGATGTGTACATTTGACACATAGGAACATGGTTTAGTGGTGGACTTGGCAGTACTTGGTTAATGGCTGGCCTTGATGACCTTAAGGGTCTCTCCCAATGTAAACAATTCTAAGAGACTTTGAACATGCTTTTTCCCTCTCTGCTTTTGCTCCAGTGGCTTTTGAAGGCTTGGGTTTTTTTCCTGAGTTTGCACTGGTCACCAGTGCGTGCAGCTGTCTGCACAGGCAGGTTTAGGCTGCTCTGTGCAGCTGCAGGTGCTTTTCCCTGGTAGACTGTCAGTGGCCAGGGACTCCTGCCAGCACTGTGCCTGCATTGCACCTGGATCAGTCCTTTCTTGGTAGTGTAGGGGTGTAAATGTCAACACAAAAATTGGTGAACGTACCTGTAGTTTGCTCTAGACAAATGAGGAAACTAAAGACAGCACATAAGCCTGAGTGGCAGACCTTGGTAAGTGCAGCAGAAGTTGAATTGCTTATGACAAGTGAATTTTCAAAGAACCTGATTGTGTGTGACAACGGCAAGGGGAAGGACAAACAAGTTTGCTCATCTGTGTCCAAACTCATGGCAAGGCATATATGGGCTGCTGGAAACTCAGCTAGCTGAGACTGTCGAAAGAGCATATCAGTGTTATTTCTGGTGTTCTCAGATCAGAAGCTGATGCAAACTGACAAGCACTGTGTTTGCCTGTAAGGGTTCATATCTCCAGTGATTTTAGTCAGCTTAAGTGAGCTCTTCTTCCTGTATTTGTATCACTGTCTTCTGTTTTACTTAGAGAGCATTGGGACACAAATTAAAGAGGTAGGTTTATTAGAGATAGTTACCTTTAATGCTTCTGTAGGAAACTTATACTAGCAGAATGTGAAAAGTGACATGTTGCTTTCAGAAATCAGATGATGCAGCCATTAATTGGCCTCTTGACAAAGGCAACTAATTTATTTATAATTATGGGAATCAGAATATGTGCTTCTGGCAGTAACACTGTGGTGTAGGTGTGCTGTACAGTGGTCTCCACAGCCCTGACCTGGCACACACTACAGACAATACCGTAAAGGTAAAATCAGAATGTGTACTATCCACTGGAACACACTGTTTCCCTCTGAAAAAAAAAAAAGGCTGAGGATGGAGGAAAGAAAGCAGTAGTGCTGTCTGAACTGAAGGGACATCTGGACTGTGGGGGAAAGTACAGCAAAGCACACCTTCCCCAGCTTGGAGCCAGAGCCGGAGGCTACTTGTCCATAATGTGTGATGCATGTCTTAGTCACTTCGTCAGAAAAACAAGGAAGGCAGTAAGTTGCAGTGGCTGCAGTAGGAAAACTGAACTAAAGACATGCTGAGAAACCTCATTCATCAATCAATAGAGGTGATGAAGACAAAGGTAAAGGAATATATTCATTTTCCTGGTAACAACTTCTTCTTCCACTGTGTTATCAGACCTTCCACTGAAATACTTTATAACAGTGGCCAAGAACTCTAAATAACAAATCCTATCTTTAACCAGGTAAAACAATTTTAAGAAGTTATTCACTGTTCTGTGGACCTGGAGATCACCACATCATTTCATATCTCTGAAGATAAAAAATATAGGGAGTGGTGAACTTAGATCAGATGAAGAGAGGATCAGATGCAGATTGCTGTCACAGGAAGACTTACCGGGCTGGCCTACTACCACAAAGCTGTTTCTAAAGAGGGCTTTGGTGTAGTACAATGTCCTGGCTATGTTCCACATTTGTGTGTTGTTTCTTCATGGTTCACAGAGAAGGACACACTCTTTCACAGTTACCATCCTCAGTTCAGTCAGTGCTGCTTCTAGGGAAGAGATTTCTATGACTGAAGCAGTGGCTGCTCAGTCTGTAGATCAGGTGGCTCAAAAAGGAATCAAGAATAACCCATTAAAATGCAAGACTGAAATCTGCATTTGTCTCAGAAAAGATGAGAAGAGAGCTGCCTAAAACTCCTGTACAGAACTTGGCAGAATAAAAAGTGTTGAGCTGTCAAATAGGTACAAAATTCAGCTTCATGAGATTAAGGGGAAATTTTTGTTTGTCATCTTTTCTCTTTTCACTTTTAAAGCAAATTATATGTGAGGAGTGTGAATTCAGCTCCTTGCCTAGGAAGATAATGTATTTTGAACAGTGATGCCCTAAAAGGTAATGAGCATAGATGAGAAAACCAAATTCAAAGACATCTCTCAGCCTCATATAACAGTATGTTTCGAGTTTTGTTGGGCATGATCAAATGCAGCCTTTTTAGTTATCACAGATTTTATTGCCTGGCTGAATTTTGCAGAACTTAAAATCGGAAATTTTTATGTGGAAAAGCAGACATCTTAACCAGACAGGTTAAGATGTGACTACATACTTGCACATGCTTATCTGGGGTTTGGCATGTACAAACAAATGCACTCACAGATTTCACAGTACAGTGGCTAGAACAGCCTTCTCAAACTTCTGTCCTACTTATGGTTGTTGTGGAAAATTAGAGAAAACAATAGCAAAGACACCCTAAAGTGGGAGGGGAAAATTTATATGTTTGCTTAGCCACTAAGTGACCAATCTTATACATGTTCAATGCTGATAAAGGCAATAAGGCTGCAGCAGTCTAATTCATCAGACTAACGAAAGTGGCCACAATGCAAATGAATAGTAAAACTCCAGTTCATCTCCCACCCTTTGAGGAGAAAAATGGTTCCAGTCACCCAGCAAAGTGTTCATGGTTTGTTTTGACTGCCATTTTGTCTCTGACTGTTGGATATTTCTAATGCCATTACCTAATATCAAACAGTTTTGAGGATTCAGCTGCAGATCTTGTCCTGGCATACTTCAAGTAGATTGTCCCAGGCTCCAGTTTATCTGAAATCTAAAGTCAGTTTTTTACCATTCATTCCCCAAATTGAAATAGCTTTTATAAATATTGTCTTTTGTGATTGACGTATTTGTCACTGTTGCAATTGTTGCTATTTGAAATTAAATGGTTATTTATTCTCCTCATAGCTGTGTAATTCAATGTGTATGCTAAGACTTCATCTAAACATGTTAGTGCAATAATATTTTGATGATCGTGACATTTAAAATTTGCTTTTTCCTTGTCTTAAAGCAGAAGTCTTTAGTGTGCACACTGAAAAGTAGGCATATATTTCACATTAGAATAAAAAAACCATTTTTATTTAATGTGCATTGTTGTTGAACAAATATAGAAAGTCACATACAAGATAAAATTAATTTATGTATGTAGATACCAATACAAAACCTTATCAGAAAAGTTGAGTTATTCATTAAAAGCCAGAAAAAAAATAACACAATGATTGTTTTCCCTTATTACAGAAACACATGTAGTTCACCACAGGAATGAAATAAGATGTCCTTTCTTGAGGATTTCACACTAATTTCCAGGGACATGATCAATTGAAACAAGGTATTATGCAGTTCCTTAAATAGGTTCAGGTTTTTATAAGTCCTTCCAGCAATATTATCTAAAAGCAAAACAAAATATTAAGACTATTAATATGTTTACATTCTTTTTTTATCTACTGCAAACAAGGGAAATAAACTTTTTAATTGGAAAGGGTAAAATAGTGAAATTAATAATGCATAACATGCCAAAACCCTCAAATATTACAGGAACTACTCTTTTAGCAAACTTAGCTTCCAGTACTTGCAGGTATTACTGGTAATTGTATTTTTTTCACATGAATGTAAGAGATGACATAATTATTTTAAGCATTCCTTAAAATTGGTTCCTTATTCCATTCTATTTTTAGTGTAGGCAAATAAACAACATTAGGAGACAATAATCTACTAGCAGCTCCTGGATATCATGGTTTTCTTCAAGTCATCTAAGATCTCCTGCACCACTTCTGGCCACTTTTGACTCTGCACATGTGTAGAATGATTATTGCATCTCAGGTGTGACGTCTCTCTGTCCCTGGGGAATCCTTTACTGAATTCTCTTCAAATGCTATCCTTTAAGTCTGCAGTGTTACCCTGCCCACGTGTCTTTTTCTTCTTTTGTCCTCTTTCATATAACCTATTTTTCCTAATTTTGTTCTTTCCTTATGTTTACCTCATTTTACATCTGTTTTCTTTTTCACATTCAGGATAAACTCAGCATTCTCCAGTGCTGGTGTGTCTGCTGAGATTCAGCTTCTAAGCATGGGCTTCCCACTGCCACAGCTGCTTGACTCAAGTCTTTTCAAGAGGTGAAACTTCAGGCATGGACACCTTGTCAGACTAATTCCTCCTGATTTTAAAGGGGCTAAGTGTTCCTCCATAGGTTGTGGGAACAAAGCATCAGGAACCTAAAACAAACATGAACCGCAAAAGTAATGGAAACATTTAATTTTCCTTCTTTGACCTTCTTCTTGTGTGCCAGTGGCACAGTGAGCTGGAAGCAGAGTATTCAGGGCGGTGAAGGGGAGCTGTGTACTGCTGTGAATGGATAGGTGTTCTGCCTTGCAGCATAGTCCTGCCTGAAGAGAAGCCTGTATCCAGCACGCGTCTGGCAAGGATGGCCAGATCAGTTCCCAGTGCTGTCCTTCCTCCTAGTATGTGGTCTGGACATTCAGGGAAGAAAATTCCTCTC
Organism: Callaeas wilsoni; assembly: GCA_013398955.1. NCBI lineage: Eukaryota > Metazoa > Chordata > Aves > Passeriformes > Callaeidae > Callaeas > Callaeas wilsoni. Next base: position 294,261 of record VWPU01008935.1, read on the forward strand.
AGTACCAAGGACTAATTCAAGACTTAGCAAAGAGAGAGGTCTCATTTAAGATCTATTTAGAGATGATGAGTAAGACTTAAATGTCTTGCAGACCTTTTACTGGCCTTTCACAGGGCCACGAACTTTACCCTGAAGCGATGGTTTGGCAATGCATTAAGTCTGAGTTTAGAACTCCTCGCACCAGATCAAAAAATCTGAGTTGAAATATTGATCTATCATCTTACTATGACAGTTCAAATGCAATAAAAAATGCTAATGTTCTGTCAGGCTTCCTGTGAGATCAGGCACATCTGCCTCTAACATTCTAACTTGAGCATTTTTTTGTGTAAAGAATTTTTTTAAAACTTGAAAGTAAAGAGAATTTTATGTGCCACCACTCTGCAGAACTCTCATCTGTACATTTTTTTACTGATCTGTTGAAGTTTTTCTGCAGATAATACAAAACTCAGATTAAAACTCAAACTTTTCCATGGTTCATTACAGAACCCTCTAAAAGTGACAAAGAAGAATTTGTGAAAATCTCAAACCTTGATAGCACTCTGCCTTTTACACTTCATATCATCAACTTAATGGATATGACTTATGCAGGTAAGTTTTCCCAAGGTAATAATTAGGACCTTTTGCTCAAAGGTTTGCTTTTTTAAAGGTGATCACCACATATTTTGTCCTCAAACATTACAGAGGTTTCTCATTATTTACTCACTTGCTTATTTTTATTTTTTTCTGAAACCTCAATGCATGTATATATTGTGTAGAAACTTGACCTTCTGTAGGAGAGAGGAAACATTTGTGTACTAGTATTTTCTTCGATAGAGGGTTTGGCTTTCAAATTTCAGCATATAGTTAATGTAAAAATACAGTATTTAAAAAGTATGTCAGATCCTTGATCAGCATCCCATCAGAATCAGGCAAAAGCTTCCTCAAGGCTCTGATCTGCTTTCATACCAACTCCCACTAACATAAAAAATTAAACCAAATAGCTATTCTGAGGATTACTCAGGAGAAAATAATGATTTATTGTATTAGAAATCAAGTCCAGTAAGTAGAGGACAACTCAGCTAGACAATTACTTTACTGCCTAATTTTTATTTTGTAAATGCTGGTGTTTGATATCTATGTTTGCAGAAGTACCCTTTCAACATTCAGGACAGGTCATAGAGCAGTTTACTCATTAGGATGTCACAGATTAAAATGAAGTTGATCAACTTATTCCAGAGCATACTGCACATTTGTTTTCATTTGATGACTGTCCACTATTCCATTTGGTTGACTGACTGGCATTTCATCAGGAAAGATTAAAGACTTCACTGGATTTATTAGACACAGGCTTGCATTTCATTGCCAAAACCATGGATAGTTGCACAAACACTAACGTGATTCATGGTTGCTGAAATGTAATTTATACAGATCTTTCATTTACTCTTACTCAGCAGCACCACTCATGTTCAAGAAACTGTCATCACATGAATGTTAAGAAGTAAAGGTTTTCCAAATTTGCTGCTCCAGCATCCAACTCATGATCAAAGAGCAAAGTTGAGGGGAAAATATCATGGTAAAAGAGGATAAAAAATTCCTCAAATCAAAAACGTAAACCATGATTTTCAGGTCAAAGTAAAAGAACTGCTTTAGTAATTTCAAAGCATGGTGTTTTGATTAAAACTTTTAACTCTCAGCACGAATTAAGTTAAATTTCTTTAAAGTGTTATTTTCATGAAAGAAACAAACTCTCCGTTTTGAGAGATCAAGATATGCTACTCTGAACTTTCCTCAAATCTTTTTTTTTTATGTTTAGGACTGACAAAAATTGTTCCTTTTCTTAAAAAAAGTGTTTTGGTTGTTTTATGAAGAAATCTTTTTTTCCTGTGGACAAAAATTCAGATTCTTTACCTATAGGAACACCAGGTCAAATACTCGGGTATCCAACATGTAGAAACCATCCCATGCATTGTGAATCTAAATGATAAGCAAATGAATTTCAAGCATGTTCTATTTCAAACCTCACGTCTTTGAGGACAGAGCAACAGGAGAGTACTGATTGAGAGGGCAGCTATCTAGAAAACTGTTGGCATATTTCTGTTACACAAATACACCTGGAACAAAGGCCTTTTTTTCCCCCCACTTCTCCCTCTTCTGAAGAGTTTCTTCATCACTGTAATATAAATGATGGCACTTTAAATGTCTTGTCATTCTTGACTGAGAGACCCTCTGGCATTATACCTCTGTTATCCTCCCAGAGAAGTTCTGAGGCTGGAATGATGGATAGCCATTAGTGATGGATGACTCAATGATTCATGATTTTCGCTGCTGACATTAAAGAGGATCCCTCTAGGAGGATTTACCATTGATCAGCTTTTATACCAAGGGCTGGAGCTGAAGCAATATGGAATCTATAATTGGCATTGCAGGAGAGGTGTTAACCACATTTTACACTGATTCCTGGCCTGGAGATGTTCCAGCAGTTTTTTTATTGGGCTCGTCCCAGTGTGGGTACATGACAATACAGGTGATCAGCGATCTCAGGATTTGCTCATTGTAAGTCAGAATGGTGACATCTATAACTCCACAGAGACTGTAGTTTATAACATGAATGTCTACTGAACTCTAAACCAGTCACATGAGAAAATGCCATAGGAATTTTTTTCTTCTCCAATAATGATGAATCATGTTAAATTTAGTTGTCATGATTATTAAAGACTTTCAGTATTGCACTAAATCAATATGCTCTTTTTGTCACCAAATCTCAAAACACAGACAACTGACGATTGACACTGATTAATTCTTAATTTAATACCCATGGAATGAATAGTTGATAGAAACGAAAAATATCACATCTGCCAGTGAAAGTAAAAGAAGCAGGACATTTCTAATTTTCCAGTGTTGAACTTTGAGCCAAGAAATTATCTATGTCTCTGAAACAGTTTACACATGACAGAAGTAATGCATCTCCCATTCTAACTGGAGTCTCAAATACTTGGGAGTATTAGTGTATTTATAGAATTAATTGACAGGAGATGAATTGCTACCATTAACAACATGACTGACTAAGACTGACTGTCTGACAAAAATCATTCTCATTCTTCCTTTTCAATCTAAAACTTATTCTTTACTCTTGAGGAGAGCTGAATTCACCCTATTTGACCGAATATTAAATAAGTGACAGAAATTAAGCTGCACATAATCTTTAGGGCTTATATTAATGCAAAGTGAATAATGAAAGTGTATATCCTCTACAGTGAAGACAGAAGAATTCTGTCAATTTTAGGCTTTCATAGAAAAAAGCCCTAAATACCAGAAAAGGGCATCTAAAAGCATTAGAATATTCCGAATATGACATTTACCAACATTAGTGTACTTGCAATTATGTGGTTTATGAATGTCTGAAATATATAAAACACTTTTAAACCATACTTGTAGAGAAAGTACCTGATATAACCAAATTATAGATGATAATTTACCTTGTAAAAGTAGTTTTTTTTCTTTTAGAAGGCAAAAGAAACTTATTTAGCAGTCTTCTGATGAAAAGTAACATTAAAAAGATGGTTATGAAGTGATGTATCTTGATTTACAGATGAATACAAAACATTCTACAGCCAATTACTATCAGAAAATTAGCATCTGAATGTCCAAAAAACAACACATAAGTTGCATGCACTAAATCTCTAGACTTTCCTCAAGACACATTGGATGTCACAAAACTAATGAAAATGTTAATATAATTTAGAGCTGCAGTGTTTTCTGACTGCTATTGGTTATTAATGAGCTCACTGCACTTTTGCGGTTAATGAAGTGCTTGGTTTTGAGTCAGATTTTATGTTGTCAGCTCCATTCCATTCAACCTATTTTCCGGTGTGTCTTAACTGCCTATTATACACTTTATGTTTTTGTTTGGGGATTTTTTCACCCTTTAGCCACATTGGATATAGTCTAAGCAGTCTAGGGTATGCCTCTTTTTATTGCAGAAGTAGAGACTTACTGGTAATGGATAAGGCTGTCACCTCAGTACTTCTTTAATGCATACCATAGCCCTGCAGGCTACTCCTTGTAACTGTAAATACAATAGTTTAAAACAGTCAAATCTGGTTTTGTGTTGCTTTTAATCTACTTTACTCTAGTTCCTTCTGAAATGGACAAGATAAATTAACTGAGGAAGATGCAGCAGACTTTGAGTGTAGTACAAGAGCCTCAAGTCCAGAATGAGAAGTGAAGTATTCCTGGGTGGCCTTTCAACTCCTTAAGGTGCATTTCAGTCATGCCTCAAAACAGCTGCAAGGCTAGAAACATTGATGTAAAACTTGCAAGTTTTAAGCGTGGTTATAAAATGTTACAGACTTTCCAGATCCCATTATCATCAAAATATCCACAATACAGGCAATGTCATCTCTCCTTCCACATAGCACAGCTCGGCAGAGACAACAGACTTGGATACAGTATTCTTGGTGACCAGTGATTACTCTGGCTGTTTTCCATAGACCTTGCTCTGCAGAAGTCCTTTCCTTTGGCCAGAGACAGCTTAGAGCAGATTTGACCCCTTATTCTCCTTTTAACTTCTGTCACAGTAGATACCATCATTTTACCCTAGACTCACTGCAGCTCACTCCTGACCTTTCTAACCAAGTGGCACATCTCTAATAGCAAAATAATGTTCCCTAACCCTGAAAACGAATGGTAGAACATAGCTCAGTTCAGGCTGGTTAGACTTCCTTCTTCCAGCAAACAGATTGGCTTCATCCATACCCTTTGGTGGCCCCCTACATTGTCTCTCTAATCATGCCCCTAAACTGGGAATATGATGTTTGACTCAAGCCAGGTAACCCGCAAATATTTAAATGCTGAAGTTCTTCACAGGGTAGTGCTTGAGCCTGAGCCTAGTGAGTTTCTTTGTGAAGATATAGCCAGTAATTGCACAAGAACCAAATTCAATTTACTAGTAAAAAGAGAAATCAGGACAACTGAATCCCTCTTGCAAACACCCATGATGCCTTACTCAAGAGAAAAAAGATTAGCCACTGCAGTGATGTTTGCTTTTTGAGAATCCTTGTTTTAGAATTCAGGAGGAACTGCAGGGTTTCTATTACTGATACATTAAACAAAGCAGAAACACACAAAACTGAACAATCACTCATTCTAATGGTACACAGATATCTAACCATGAAGAAACTGCACATGAAATAATTCCAGTTAGCACATTAAAGCAAGAGAGATAGCAAAGACCTGCAAATATTTACTCATTTAATAATCCAAATAATATTAACATTGATAAAAGTAGTTGATTTAAAAGACAGCTCTTCTGAAGAAAATTACTTTCTAAATTTTTTTGCCATGTTTCTTTCTAATAGAAAAAGTCTGATCTGTTTATAAAGAAAATGCTCTAAGTCTATATATAAAGTTGCTGATGAATAAGGTCCATACTAGCGGAGCTCTTAGTATAATATTATTTTGGTGGTGCCAAACATATCTACCATTCCATTAGAACACAATAAACTGTCACTATCAGTACTAATCTTTGTAAATATATGCGGTTTGGAATTGGTCATCAGTTGCTAATTAATGCATAGGATAGGATAGGAATGCCAAGCTGTTTGTTTTGAGTAACACTACAGTAAGTATTTTTTTTTTTTATTCTGGGTGAATATTTAGTATAATTAATATTTATTGTTTACCCAACCTCTGTTTCATCTTGCAGCATGGTGAATATTTTGGTTCTGATCCGATATCTCTAAACACATAGCTAAGATTAGCTATGATAGCTCAAACTTGGATTACAAGGAGAAGGACAATGAAATTTCAAGGCACCTGTTCATCCAGACTTACTGCTATAAGAGCTTACATGAATTCTTTCAGGACTCCCTTCACTAAAGTAGATTTATGGATAATGCATAAAAATGTATTAGCCTTTCCAGTGCAGAGAATTAGTGATCTTTATGACTGCGTAATTTCTACTCTAGGTCACAATAAAATTGCCTTGACATTTACTTTCAGCTTGTGAGAAGAAGAAAAGTACTTGCCTGTCATTCTTCTGCCCATCTGAATATCACAGCCTTCAAGATCTTCATGAAGAAAAATCAATTTTCCCTATTAGTTAAATTTACTTGAAGTATGACGTTATGGATCCTGAATTAAAACCCTTGATGAAAACTTACATTAAGCCTCTAGTTTTGTGCTTCTGGATATGTGTGTATACATGATACAAAGATCTCCATAAACAAAATCGGTTTTCTTCTATCATTCTCAATATTTGAAGGCAAAGGACATCGTTAGAAAATAGAATTTCTAAAGGAAAAAGAAAACCCCACAAAATCTTTCAAAGAGTTTATGTTATAGCCTACCACTTCCTTTCATATCTCATTACAAAGACAAGGAGACAGGACAAGTTTTGGGAAACCAAATGGAGATATTGTTCTAATATTGTGTTATGATGTTGTCTAGATAGATAAACTTAGCCACTTCATTTTGTCATTCTGTAATTTGGGTTCATCTCCTGTCTTGTCTGTGTAGATTGTCCTGTCACTCAAATGGAATTCCCCAGCTACCAGTCTTTTTCTAGGTAGAATAATGCAAAACATATTGCACTTCATTCTAGCATATTAAGAATGTTTACATCTCCTGAGCTAGTTCACTATCTGTATTTTTCATTGCTCTTCAAAAGGCATGCATAATTGGATTTTGTCTCCTGTCTCCTGCAGTCCTGAGCACAGGTTGGCACTCCTGCAAAACGAATAATCCGTGAGAAAAAGTGTTCCTCCAAATGTCATACATTCAATTATTTCAGTATTATGCGGTATTAGCTAGCAGATGCAGTATGATCTTCAGCCACCCCGGAAACTGATTTTATCTCAATTTTCCAATACATTATTTATTTAAAGAGATTTCTGTGGTGTTCATTGTTCAAGTACTAAACAAGTTCTACTAGAAATGTCTGATTAGGTCTAGACCTTATTTTCATTACAACTAGAGGATATGTTGCCTGTATTTTAGTGAATTACAGGTTATGCAACTTCTCTGGATTACAGATCTCTTTCAAAGCTCTTGGTGAGGAGAATATTCTCTATACTACACAAGAAGTCATCTTGTATGGATTCAGGTTTAGCACTTTGATATGACACTATTGTAGTGCTAATATATGCTACTATCCACCTCATCCTTGAAGCCAGGTCTTTGAATGAAAGAGACTGAGATTGTCCATTTCTGTGCAGAAATGAGGTGGGTGAGATGTATTTTAAACCATCTACTAAATCAGGGGCTGCTGCTAGTTTAATAATTGTTTTATTGCAAATCTGCATATAATTGATCTGCAATAGAATTTAGGTGGGAAATGGGTTAACAACCTCTCAAAATTGATTGTTTGTTTAGATTTAGACTTCTATATTTTTGTATCTAGAAAACATCACGATCCAAAATGTTGATGCCAGCAGTGCACAAAGCTCTCAAATATCTGGTAGCCTTATAAAGGGCTTTTCAGGATCACAGTGGATTCTTTCATTGCCTAAAATACTTTTAGTATTTCCCGAAGATTCTTTGAATCTATGTTTTCTCTGTGTTATGTTGAATTCGAGGTAAAGTTTCCCACCTTCAAAGATCTGACCCGAGATTGAGCGCACTGCTCTGAAGCTTCACAGAAAATATTTTCTTCTGCTGGTGAAGTAAGACCGATGACAAAACAGGTTTACATCCAAGAGTTTTTTATATTGCCCAAAAAAATTAGTATCATTTTGGTTCGCAAAGAAAAAATTAAGTACTCAAGAAAAAAGAAGACTTGAAAAAAATTATTTCCAACTTTAAAAAATACTTTAAAAACCCCCATCAGACTAAAGTAATTATTCTGGATCAATAAAGCCAGAAATACAAATAGGAATGTAGGTAAACCACCATCTTACCATATGCAATAGGGATGAATTCTGCTAGGAAATATTTTGCAACATGTTTAAATCATGGAAGTAATTGGTCTATGTTTCTAGTATTTGTGATTAAGCAGAAGCTTAAGACTTTAGTAATGCTGAAACTAAATTATTTAAATTGACCTTCTTAATTTTCCTGGGCATGATTTTCCTGTTACTGCACTCATAAGCAATACGATAGAGATGTGTTGAATATACTTAGTAGAGCCCAAACCTCAAGTATCAATAAGTGAAGTGCAGTGGTCAAAGGCAGTCAAACCAGGCATTCTAAACAGGTAATTTATGAATGTGTGAGCAAGGCATGGCCTTTGCATTATTAACAGTAAGCTACTGTGTATGTACTGTATGCTCGAGGGCTATCATTACCATTCACAGATGATGTTTTCCAGTTAAAAATAAAATATTCACAAGACATGAATCATGTAGGTATCTTTAGTAGCATTTTTATTTGTTATTATTATTAATTCATTATAAATTTCTAACATCTTGATATTATTGTATACTGAATTTAAAAATTTTTTCTTGTGATTTATTTTTTTGCATACTGTGGAGTTTATTCATTTTTTATAATTAATTTAATAAAATGATATAAATTTTCCTTGTATTTTATTCAGTATCTACTTATTCTATCTGGCAAAACATGCCTAGTCTTCAAAATATGTCCTTTGACTAGTTAAACAGCTCAGCCCTAATCCACAACTGGTAATCGTGTTCATTACCTTTTATCCAGTTGACAAGATTGATGATAATTAATTGAAGCAGGAGTACCGCAGAGTATATGGGTGGAACTGGAGGTCAGATATGGCTCTAGGCACTGCTGTTAAAGACAGGAAACTGGCCTTTCTCTCACTTTTTAGCTTCCCTATGTTGATATTGTACAAATGAGGAATAAATGCTATTGATAAAGCAGGACCAATTTAAAGAGCGAAAGCTACTCCTGGTGAGAGACAGCTGTTCCTTTGATTGCAACAAAAGTAAGAAATGTGAGTATCTAGGACTATGTGTCCCTCACCTTTTTTTTTTTTTTGGGAGGGGAGTGGGGGTTGGTTTTGTTGGTTTTTTTTTTTGTTGCAGCTTCATAACTTTCATTTTCTTCTTTCCACCCCGTTTTTGGAGTGTGTGAAGGGCCCATCTAAAGAACAATAAAATCCATCCCAGGCTACTCTGCTGGAAAAATTTGGGCTAACTCAGCTGTGGGGTATGGCACTGTGGAGGACTGAGAAAGAGATAAAGTATATAAACGTACTGAAAGTATTAGGAGACATGAATAAAACCTCAAGAATTATGTATTCAGGGTACTGGAGAAGTGGTAATCTTTACACCCCGATAGAATTCTTCAGGAATAAATCAGAGACACAACTTGTAATAGCTAAAGGAGAATAGCAGGAGAAGATGTTAATATTGCGCTTGTCTTAATGACCACCATGAAAACTTGATAGCCTCCATTCCCAGATGACAAGGGACCATTATTTTCAATGTTCTGTGCAGGATAAAAACTTTAAAACCTTAGCCCACTAAAGCTATATTAAGATTTATTATAGGAAAGTCATTTCAGTCATTTCGAAAATGTTCCCAGGGTTTAGATTAATAACCATTTCATTGCTTACTACCTTTTTAAACTAGGATTTAACGTATTGGTCTATTTCAGCACCAAGTGAGGTCGAGACTTTGCCATCATTTGTTTTTGAATGTCTGTTTTTGTTGAGGCTTACCTAAGCATGAATGGGTTTTCTTGGTTTAACATCATGTGGTTTCATCTCCTAAACCTATTTCCAGCCTTCCACAAATAGCAAAATCATTTGAGTTTGCAAATGCACGGCTGTTGTACCAGGAGTCCACAACAGTACATGACACTGCATGTGCAGCCTCAGGAGAGACAAAGAGCGAGGAATCATCACTTATCCTGGTCAGCTCTTCATGCTCTTGCTAATGAAATGTAATATCTGTTTTGCATAAATTGCTTCAAAGGGGGATTCCTCATATTCATTGTGCTTTCCACCAAGAAAATTTTGTTGATGATAATATTTGGAGTGTAATAAAACCTCGCAGAGTAGTTACATTGTAATAGAAACAGGTTTATATTTCAATTATTAATTGCTGTCACCATGATCAAGGTGACATGGCAGAGCAAGCTCATTTTACCACAGCCATCAGAAATGCAATGTCATCACTATAAGAGAAGGGTAACATGAGGTTCAGATGCATATTCTAGGTGATATCAAGCTTTTAGAAGCTGGCTTTTTTGGGGGGGATTTTTTAACTAGCAGCAGTGAAAGTAACCCTCCTGTTCATGCAGGTGAAAAATCATAATAGTTGGAAATGGCCAGAAAAGGACTGTAACAATACAAATTTTGCTTTCAGTGAGAATCAATGCCTTACCCAAGATGACATGAAGAAGTGACAAGTTCACTACCTTTAAGTACTTACAAAGGGAAAATAGCATTGAATGCAGAAAAAAAATAATTTTAGAATTGTTGTAGGTCTGAAAAATGAAGCTGAACAAACTCAAACTAAAAAAACAGAGCACTGTTTTGGCACTAAGTGTAAAAAGTCACTGTGAATAAGGTAGAGTGTTCAGTAATAGAAATCTAAAAACCAAAAGTTGTCCTCCTTCAAAGGACCAACTGTCATTGCATGTGAAGCCATGAACACAACCCAACTAACCTGCAGAAATTCTGCAGGTGTTAGACAAGATGTTTGAATAGAAGAAATTCAACTCCCTGTGCATATTTGAGAGCCTCATCTTATCTACCTGTAGTCGCCTCAGAATATCTTGCTTTTTTAGCATAACATTTGCATTGCCTTATCTAAAAAAAAAATAAAATTAGAGATTCTGTATTTAAACCACAGAATTATGGATTTCAGAGCTGTCTCTTACTTTTTACTAGCTTGATACAAGCATCTTGATGATGAAACTGTGCAAGAGTGAGTTCTACTTTTTCATTTAAGGTAAATTTTTATCCTAACCTCTGTCAGCTTGACCAAAGGGATATTTTAGTCAATATTTACGAACAGCCTCTAAGAGAAAATTCTTTGACAGGTTAAAGGAAAACAAACAACAATCACCAGAGAAGGAGTGCAATTATACATATATTTAATATTTATTTTTTCATTTTTTATACTGACACCAGTAAAATGGGGTTTTTTTTGTATGAGTAGATGTAGCTAAGTGCTTGTGGGACTTTCACAAGCCTTTTTAACTTTGGGGGGGTGTATATATATATACACGATTAAATTTATGTGTATGGAAGGCTTTACACTTCATTGCTACTGTTCAAGATAGTTTATAGCTAGATCAGAGGAAAAAACCCCAACATTTGTGTTAAAGGATTGAGAGGAGGTCAATACATTATAATTTTATTTATTTTCACTTTATTGCTTTGCTTTTAATATCATTCACTAGCTATGCATGGAGTTGTATTACCTTGCTGGACCAACACATTTTGTCACCATATGCTGAAATATAGGAATATATCCTCCCTTGCCTACAGGTCATTGCTGATCTTCTAGATTAATTTTGAATTATTCTTAGACCCAGTGTTTTAAGATGCTATCCATAACTTCATTTAAATCAAATCTGAGCTGTCTTTGAGGACGTCACAGGACATCTTCAGATAGCATAAGAGAATATAATACTTTTTTCCGCCATACCTTTTAAAGCCTTTCAGTATATTTCTCCCATTCCCTTTGGCATTGTATCAAAATCAATCTCAATCTAAGTTTAGCAACATTTGAATGAGAGAAAAATGGACTGGACTGTTCTATCTTGTGTGAGTAATAATAATACTGGTTTCGTGACTGTCAGAAATATGCACACATCGAAAGTTAGAAAAAGACCAAGGTGGTGTAGATGAATGAAGTTCAGCCATGGAACATTGGAGACACTGGCTTAAATGCATGTATTTTGTGATTGGAGGAAATCCTGCACATCTGCTTTTAGAATTTGACCTTTTGTCATGTTCCATCAACAAATATCAATACATCAAAAGGCACAACTGCACTGAAAGTGTGTTACAAAGAATTTTCATTATGAAGCTTTTTGTCAAAATTGTTTAAAAAGTAAAAGCTAAAAGTAAGGTTTGCTTTTTAAAAAAAAAAAATTACAGCACATTATTAAATGAGTCTTAGAGTTCTAACTTTTTAGATAGCATTAGAACTACTACTGCAAATATCATTGGTCTTTCACACTAGAACCAAAGACTGTGATCTATGTTTTTTCTTAGATTTCCTCTTTTCCTGAGAGCTAGAAATTTTCAAACACCAATATGGGCTGTTACTGATCTGTGCCTGTGCGAATGTATTTGCTGAGAAATCTGATTCAGAAGCCATTTAACTTTCATCATAAGTGCAGCATTGCAACATAATTATTTGCAATGATAAAGAATCTTTTTGTAGCCTTATGTCAAATTTATTTTAAACCCATGGTAGTTTGTTCTTTCTGGTGTCAGTCTGCATCACTTTTCATTGCCAACAGTTTGGATCAGTGCCATTGTTTGACATCACTGACCTTTGAAAAGGTAACTGAATTTACAGAAACTGATTTTCAGCACGGTTTTAACTCAAATATATGCATGTGTCTTATTTTTTGAGATATCCACCAGATAAGATGAAGGATTTCTCTCAGGCATCCAACTCAAACAGCTAGAAGTGCTTTCCATGAGGTTCTGTATAATTAATTATTACTGTCAGGAGTGTTAAGTTTATAAATTTTAGCTAATGACGAATTAAATACTGCTCAGTTTTACTGACTCTACAAGATGGATGGAAAGTATTATTTTTCACCTCCAACCCTCTTTAATGATTACAATTCAGCTTTTCCATTTTCTATTGCTTTAGAATTAGCATTTAGTCAATGCTCAGTTGACTGATATTTTTCCTCGTAATTAGAAAAGACTTTGCTTAAGAGTAATCATCCTGTTACATTTTACTGGTAACAAGGGGGAACAATGTATATAAACTGTATAATTGAGGAATCATATACAAATTCAAATTAATTTAGATGATTTTTTCCCAATGAAGATGATAAAATTTAGTGTCTTTTCAGTATTCACAGGGATTTGATTTCTGGAAAGGTTTAATTTGTAGAGTAAATAATTCCAGAAGTGTCTGTGTAAAGATGCAAAGGTACTGCATAATGAGTCAAATTTGTTAATAGCAGCATCAGTAAAGATATAGTGAGTTTCTCAATATTAATTTTACTTTTTAGAGGCATAAAGAAATTCTGCTTCTCACATCTCCTTTTTGAATTGCTAGTAAATTTTCTGTTTTAGCCATTTAAAATAAATAAAATTCAGGATTTTTTCAGTGATAAAAAGTCCATTAAGATTTACTTTACCTAAATGACCATTTTGCATATTTTAATTTAATCCACTCTCCTAAGGTATATCCAGTTCATCTACTTGATCTTCTAAATCAAGTATCAGAATGCATGATTAACTGAAGTCAATCCTTGACCTCCTATATGAGTCTCCCAAAATGAAAATCTAAGCCTCTATATTGCCTTTAAACTTTTATGATGCCACCTAGCTTATTTCAAGATTGAAATTACAGGGCTTAATGTATTCAAAGCTAATTATAAAGTCATTCTGAGACAGAAGAGAGACAACTAAACCAGATGGAATCCATTACCAATCCTACTCCTGAGACTATCTGGCATTATTAAAATGTACAATATTTCCATGTAGCAGTGCCTATTTTAATCAGTTTCTGTCTAGGTACCAACACTAGAGCCACTTCTATAAGCTCTTTGTAGAGGTTCTCTCTTCTCATTGCTGAAATAGGTCTTGTCATACTTGACTCTTTCATCTGAATTGAATGGACAGTCCAAAATGAATTTGAAGATAGTAGGATGCTTAAAGAGCAACAAAACTTCAGAAAAAAATAGTTCTGGATTTATTGAAATGAAAAGAAATAGTAAAAGTATGTTTGACAGCTGGTAGAAAAGACAACAGTACTTTGGATGAATCAAGAAAGAAATTGTTTTCCATTTGGAAGCCCCAAGGAAAAATTTGGAATAAAAAACCTTTTCTTATTAATATGCCGGCTTCCCCTCCCCCTGCTTCTTTCATCTTATGGAAGAGAAAATGTAGGGAAAGCGGACAATAAATGCCACATATATTTTGAACTTGTTGTAAGCATTCAAAATTTATTTGGGCAGACTGAAAGGTATGTCACCATTGCTTATTCAGACAGAAGTATTCTTAACCATCTGCACTCTAAACTAGTGCACAGGCATTATCAAATTGTGAATACAACCTAATATATCTCACCTCCCATCAAGGCTGGTTAGTTGAATATTACCCTAACCACTGCCAAACCACTTCCAGTGCAGAGCTAGCTTGGGTCCACAGGTCCTAGGGCTCATGGAGAGATCTGTTCACTTGCAAAACTCTGCATTAACATAATAGCACAGGAATAGGACTAGATACCTGTATGAAAGAGAAATTTCATCAGTATGAAATAACTTCTATTAGTCTGAAAAATTATCAACATCAGATATGAAACTAAGCATAAAATTGCATGTTTAATTATCTTAGTAGGAAACATAGCCAACATGTTTACAGGGATATTGATTATTCTCATTTATTGTTCTAAGTTTCACAGCTGAAGAACAGGCTCACAGGACTGAAGATATGGAAAATGAGATTTATAATTTATAAATTAAGATAATGATGTCTTAAATTTCCTATCTCAACATTATGTTACTCCCCACTGTACATCACTCACACTTGAGCAATTCTCCTGCTTCCTGTTGTCAGCTTATTGGAGAAAGTCAGAAGGGCTTCAAGTTGCTTATTTTGATCAATAGTCCATCTTATCTAAAATTCATACTGTGTGTACTCTCCAAATTAGATCATTAGTTAAAGAAATTGAGAAGCAATTTATCAAATACTGTAAAATAACACATTAAATTCTTAGTGAGCACCCGCTAAAAAATCACTGCTAAAAGGGCATAAATTGTACTAGAAGTTGATCCTATTTAAACAGAGAGTTGGAGGTTAGTCCCTTTTCTTGAAGAATAGGTACAGTGGACTCAGGATTCCTGAGGCTCACATTGGATTCAACTGTGAAGTCTTTATTTCTAGGCTAGTCTCACCATGTGGACCTAGTACAGAAAAATCTGCCTCTTGCTCTGGTGTGCAGTGCCTGCCCTCAGGAAAGAATTGAGAGTTCTGAACAAGTGGGTGGAAATGCTCACTGTGATTTCTGAGCTGAAGCTTTCTACTTAGATGCCATCTGATATTTCCTGCAAGCCAGCCTGAAGCAACACCCTCTCCAGCTGCTGAGTTGCAATGCAATATCTTCTAGCCTTTGTGTGGGAAGAAAACGTGCTTCATTTAGAAGTGGTAATCCAAGGCGCAACTTCAAACTCGGCTGACTTCATGTGGGATCACTTCAGCACAAAAAACCCTCACACCTGAAAGCAAGAAAAAAAAAGTCCCAACCCCAAATTTGTCTTCAAGGAGGAAATTTTCTAACAGGGTAGTTTTCTTCCCAAATTATATCTAAGAAAGTATGTTATACCTGCCCCTAAAAAGACTACAACAGCACCCAGGTTGAGCTGGTTTGTGTTATCACCTCTCCAAAGACTTAGCTCTTCATTCATCCAGGATGGGGCTGTGTAATACTACCCAAGAACCACATACTCCTGGGTTTCAGGTTACTTTAAAGTTCTACAGGTGAGATGACTCACCAGCCCAAGGTGCTTCTCCACCCACTGACCATAGCAGGGATCTAGATGAACTAGTCCAATCTAGAAGCCTCACTCTTACATAGCAAACTTAGGAAAGATGAATCCCAACTTGACTGCACTGAGGCATACCTAGAAATTTCTCCAAGCTCTAATGCTGAATGTGCTAGCAGAGGGAAAAAATATTTTAGCAGTAGATATGAATCAAGCTATGCTCTGAAAATCCTAGAATTGTTCTTAAGAATAAGAAAGCTTTCTGTGTTTTAGCAATACAAAAATAATTATTCAGCTAAAATGGCATGAAAACCAATTGGTTTCTCTAGTTGCACATTATTGGATTTCTCATTTATGAACTTTAAAATGAATGTATGCAATAAAGCAGACCAACTGAGCAGAGTTCAGTATGAGGCCTAAGACAAACAGATCCCCTGCCCTTCTTATCAAGCAGATGGAAGACAGGTAGCGCTAAAAACATATACTAATAGAGGAAAGTAACAGATTAATGTGGTAAAAATTCCTACACTTGCAGCACTAATGTGTTTATTGGCAGAGATGCAAAAATGCATGTAGCCTACATTCATTGTCCCAGAACACAACTGATTTAATGCAGTCATGTTGCTCAGGGTAACAGACTCCCACCTAGGAGTCCTCTCACGTCACAAGATCAATGGGACCCTGGAAGTTACAGCACAAAGAAATTACAATGTGCACCAAATTGTTGGAGCTGATAAAGAAAACACGTTTGCCCTTCATGTATTTTTAAAGAGGTTCTTTTTCATTATGACTTGTAAATGGCTCCTCTCTGAGCAGCACAGATAAAATTAAAAGAGGCTTTTTCCCCCTAGCTTTTGGAAATGTGCATGTCTCCTGTCCCAAAGATGTCAATATTTCAGGATTATAGATTAAGCTAGTTCACTTCCCTGATTTGAGTCAAGGTCAAGTATAACTGAGCAGCCCCTGACAGATATTTGTCTCCTATGTTAATCATAAAAACATTCAGCACAAATTCAACAGCATCCCAAACTATCTTGATCCCATTTGACAATCCTTACAGTTAGAAATATTTTTTAATATTTTATCTTATTAACTATTGGAGCAAATTTAAACTGGTTTTGTTTTTATTTTTGGTTTGTTTTTTTTTTTCCTAATCCTGTGTTCTGCAACTGTGGAATATTACTCATTACTGTTTTCTTGGTTAACATTTCACAAATTTGAACGTTTTTATGGTCCTTGCTTTGATTTCCCTCTTAATGCTTTCATCCTACCTTTCCCTCTGCAGCCTTAACAATCTCATTTCTTGATTCAGATAATTTCCAAATTTGCTATCTTACTGATTTTCCCTGAGTTTGCATTAAGTCACTGAAAAATATTTGAAACTGTTCTTATATACCAGAAAGAACTTGGAACAGAATAATTACTGTCTTAACAGTAACCCAATGACATCTGACTTCAATGGAAAAAGCAACTAAGTTGGAAATATATTTCCAGACTTTGTCATTCTCCACTTTAAGATTCTGTAACATTCTGTTCGGCTACTTAATTCTCAATTTGTGGTTATGCATTTGATTTTCTGTCCTGGATGTGATATCTCCATTTGATACTAAGAAAAATCACCTTACTGGTATCACCATTTCTTCAGTTTACACACATCATTTGAATTCAAATCCGATCCTTCAGAGATTTTACGGCTAAATATTATACAGAGATTTTATAAGCATGGGCCCTATTTTATCATCCAAACATCCCACCAGATCTGTCCTTCTGATTTGACAACAAATCATTGATAACTGCACCGAGAATGTTGGGTTTCAACTCTTTGTGGACTGAATTATAAGCAGCTTGTTCTTTTCTGTTTTTCCTGACTTGCCCACTGCAACACTGGATAGAACGATGTCCAGAGGGCTGTTGGGATGAGGATGCTGCAATCACCCCTCTGGAATTCACAGACCAGTGATCTCATGAAAGGATTACACTGATCTGACATTAGCTTCTCTTGACAAATTCATACTGGTGGGTTGTTTACCTCTTAAGTGAGTAACCATGTTTCTGCATAGTGCCAGGAGCCAAAGTCAAGTGAACTATTCTGTAAATTTATCACTCTTGTTTTCTCCATCACAGCAAGTTTTATCTAACCTGACCATATGTCTTATCTCTACATCAGAGATGTACAGATGTGCTAAGTACCAGATGTACCTGACATACAGATATTAACAATAATAACAGTATTTACTCAAAACTGAACATTTCTATCTGAAGTGTTAAAGCAGAAAAAAAATTGATGAAATGCTTTGTCCCACTCATTATATTTTTAGGCTTAGTCAAATAAATATTGTTTCTTAAAAAAATAATATATTTATTAAAACATTTAAATATAACTTTTATGTTACAAGCTGAAATGCTTTCTGCATGTTAGCCTTTAGGATTTCTTTCACGTCTACCCTGTTTGCTGTATTAATTCATTTTCTAGGTAACTACAATATCTCAAAATCCTACTGAAGAAAGGTAGGAAATTCGTATATTAAGTAGTTTCTTTATTTAACTAATTTCAAAATTATTTCTTTTTATTTAAAAAAAAAAATCTCCAAATTAGTGTGGAAGTAACCTTCCACTACAAGGCTTAAATGCAAAGACAGAGGGAGAACAAGCAGTTAATTTGAAAAGACAACAGAAAAAAAATGCAGCAATTTAGTTGTGAGTAATATATTCTTACTAAAGATAAAAAAAATTAATTGGTTTTTATGTTACAAATCAGTGGAATTAATCTCAAAATTATTGTAATTTCTGAATTAAAACACTTCAGCCTACAATGACATGATGTTGGCACAATAAACAATTCCAAAATGGAAACTAATTTTTTTTTTCTTATTCTTTGAGCTTGGCTTGAAACCCAAACCACTGCCATACAAACAAGGGACCATATAATAACAAATTGCGATTAATAGCAAATTTCTGTTAACTGTTTACAGAAACAATGCTGTAATGCTTCTACTGTGAAACAGTTTAAATTAGTGTCACTTTCTTTAACTTCCTAATGTTTGTTCTCGTAATCTTAATAATTGAGCAGGATCTTATATATACATACATGTGTATCTGTGTGTGCACTGACAGTGCATGTAAAACTAGGCTCGTGCTAACAGTTAAAATGTGATGCCTCACAGCACAAAATTTATATTTTAAAATACAAACTTAAGATATATGTATATATCCTAATTATTTATCATTTACATATTTTATTTTAAAAATACAATTTTTTCCAAGAAATTTTAGAGTTTAAGTTTCCAGGCTGAAACTTTCCAAGACAGCAATTGGAAACAAGCTCAATTATGTTAGAAATTTTCCTCTAGAACAGGAAACATTAGAAACTGAGGAGGAAACAGGAAACCATTATCAGACAATATGTACCCCTCTAAAAAAACCCGACGTTATGTACTAAGGTACCTACATACTTCGAAAGATAGAAATGAGGCATCCTTAGAGTTACAGATACACTTAGTTAATGGTATGAAGAAGTATCCAAATACATACTTTATTCCAAAAAAATCTCTGTTCGTAGTCAGCCGTGTGGCTCTCTATATATCAGCCCTTATTCACTGTGTTGAACCATTACCGATGCAAGTCTTTAATGAATGGAAAGAGTAAATACAATGTAAGTGTTTCATAAGAGCTTTGCATTGATTGGTTCTCATTCCCATGGTCGTGTCTTGCCTCCGTTCTGCTCACCCTTTCTATGACCACTACTTCATCACCCATTTCTGCCTGCTCTCTCCCGGAAGACTAACCTCGATAAAACCTATCATGAGGCCATCTTACCTTGCATGTGGCTCCTGGTAGATACACGTATCAGAATAAGGTAGTTACTCTTTGCTTTATGTTTCCGCAAGTTAAGGATATTATTTTCCCAAATTTAAAAGAACAATATCACAATCTCCCAGCACAAGGTGTATTTCTTTCTATATATTACTAATTAATACTCCAGTTTGATTTATAAGAGACGATAAACACTTTTCCCAACAAAATATTTAAAGGACACATCAGGTTTTCTTCTCCTTACTTCTTAATTATTGCTTTTATTTATTTTGTCCTTATTCTGGATGTTCTATTCTAGAATCCAGGCAATCTAGAATCTAATCTAGAATCCAGAGTAGGGAAATAAAAGAGGTTTGGTTAGGCTGCTTTATTTGTGAGAAAACCTTAGCTGGCAACTGGGTGTCAGAAGCATGTACTCAGAAGAACTTTATAAAAGTTAAGATAGTTGTGATCTCTCTCACACACACATATGGACATGCACAATTTCCTATTTTGCTCTAGTCAGGCTGCCCTGAGTTCTCCTGATATGTCAGATTAGATTACATTTCCAGATTTTTGGGTCCTAGTAATGGAAGGTTATGATGTCCTTTGTGCCTCTCTGACGGGTTCACACTAGTGAAAACATACCTTTCTTTCAATAAACATCTGTAATGTTTTCTCACATCACAGATTTCCTCTTTGAAACCGTATGTGATAATCCCCCTATGTTTTAATTATAATTAAAATATATAATTATATTATAAACTTTGAATTTAATTTTAGGACATAAGATATTCTGAATTGGCATCATATCATCTGCTTCTGAAATTCTGGAATTTTATGCTGGTTTTGGTGTGGTTTTTTTGGTTTTGTTTTTGTTTTAATAAACACCTATTTAGAAGGGCACTTTATTACTATAAGGTTAGGTCTAGCTTCTATTTTGTGACCTATGGATGTATATAAAAGTAAAGGGCACAGGACTGAGTTGCCCAAGACGGATGAGAGATGATAGATGATTCATAGTGTGAAGCAGAACACATCACACAGTCAGACTGACAACATGCTCCTTTGTGCTCAACTTTATTTTTTTAAAGAGGAGGAGATGGAATTTGGGTATGGTAATTTTGCTCAGTGATTTTTTGATAACCACAAATATCACATTTGCTGTTCATGCACGTACAAATATCCCACGATGAGACAATGGGATGAACAATACAGGACAGGGAAAGTGATCAAGGAAGTCCCCCAGGAACTTAGAGAATCACAGGTAAGTCAATATTAGAAAATTGTACAGTGTCATAAGGGGAATACTTTAGGACTTTTAGTTTATCCTGATCCATGCCAGTTTTACATTTGGTTGTTATGTTCATTTGGCTAACAGCTTCTTAGACAACATGATAAACAGGTAAATTTTGTTTACTATATGCTTGCATTCTGGCTCAGAGGGGGATCATCAAGAAGCTTTTCTCTGTTTAGTAATAAGAGAAGTATAGCATCTAGCAAAAAAAATCAAGGCTCATGACAATTGTATGTATTTGTGTATAACTGTAGTTTTAGATTTTTTTACTAAAAAATTGCAGTAGCCTAAGGAGAAACAGACATGTAACATACAATTAAACTGATGCATTTGTATGTTAGAAGAAGCCTTATAAGAGTGAATGTCCCAAATAAGAGTATCATATTGGCCTCTGAAGATTAACATGATTTATGTGCTAATCATAAATCTGTATTTTCTACAGGAAATTCAGTGAAACAAATTTTTTGTCTTTGTACAAGGTGAATCTTGGTCCCTGCTAACTGTAATGTACATATTTTCTTTTGCATTAAGTAAATTGAAAAATTATGTAAAAAGGGATTACTTTCATTCCTCACCTCCATGTACATATATATCTGCACCATGTGTACAAAGACACATTCCCCTGCACATGAGCACATATGTATATAGGTTTCTGAGTTGAGAGCACGTGCATCTTTAAAACCTTATTTTTATTTACTTTGGAAGTCTAAAGAGTGAATTTGAAAATGTAACTTCAGTTCTCACCTAAACCATTTTGTTTACTACCATGGAGTGTTTCAAAGTGCATCCATCTACAAGAGATCCTGAACAGCTCTTGATTCAGACATAATGGTAGTGTTTCATGAGTTCCCGTGGCCGTTTCTGTATTGTACTCAGCTATTCCAAGTAATGAAAGGACTAATCCAGATTGGCACTCAGCAACAGCCAAGGGAGGAAAGGTTTGGGAGAAAAGAATTCTTGTTAGAGATTTGAGCAGATTTCGTATAAAAGCAAGCCTGGTAGGAGAAACAGAAAATGGAAAACTGCTCCTGCAGAAGTAACCTGGACACAAGGGAAGACAGTGGTCCAATTCTTGCCTGTTCTTGCTATAACCAAAGAGAACTGTAAACTGATTGAGCTTTCAGATGTGTTCAGGTAAAGGCCATTGTTAATTCTGTGATAATTTCTTCTCAGTTTTTATGGTCTGCTGTGACATGCAGTGTTAATTATTTCTTGAGTGTGAAGTTTTCCTGAGAATAAGGCTTATGCAGACCAGAAAAATAAGCACCTGCTGCTCCCATCAAATCCTGCAGTTATTTGTCAACTGTTTCTGCAAATCCATTATATATGCAACAGAAAGCACAACTGGCAGAACGAAATAGCAGTCTAAAAAGAGAAACAAAGGCACCATTTTGGCAGTCCAACAGCATTCATTTATTTCCCATTTATGATCACATAGCTTGACTCCAAGTGTTTGGCTAAAGAAGCAAACCTAAACTGAGTCATAATACGAAAACTTACTCCTATATACATTTAGGAATACATACAGCATTCCTCTTTTCCTCCTCCATCATCACCATCAGCAGCAGCAGCAGCCTTTTCTCCTTAAGACTTCATTATGACATCACATAACTTGCATTAAGCCTATATTTATTAACTGCCTCACCATTGTCAAAAGTTTACTTCCAAACTATTTTGACAATACAGCAAATGGACACGTTAAGTCTGTGGTAGTTTTATACTACAGACAAAATCCTTTAGTTCAGAAGGATGAGATTATCGACATTAGGAAGCAAACATGACTAAGTGGGTTTGTATTTATTTCCCTAGAATACTTAGTTCAGCATGACTGGCCTACAGTGAAAGAGAGATTGCTATTTACTTATATAATTTTTATATGTTTCTAGTTTAGAATGATACTTCAAATAAGAGATGAAAATGTGGAATATCTACCGGAGGTTTTACAACCTGATCTTGTGTGTGCACTTAGTACATTGACTTCAAGCTGTACAACATTTTGTGAATTTACAATTAGGATACATAGGAAGGGATTTAATTAAAAATATTCTGGAGTCTTAGTTAAAGTTTATCATGTTTGCATCTTATGGTACCATCCTTTTATGTCCTTCCTTTTTAGCATATGCTATCTGGAGATCTCTGCCATTCAACATTATACCTTTGTGTGTCATATCTCTTGTTTGTTACCAACACAGAGTTTTCTGAACTCTGGTCTTGCCTTTTCTTTTCATTTTTCTCCTTTTTATTTTAGGGAATTTTTTAAAGATCTTTTTTACTTCCCTTGTATTTTCTGCAGCTGTTTCATGGGCCACTGTCCTTGAACCAATTCTGGTCTCACATCATGTTAATCTATCCAAATTAGAACTATCTATGAGATCAACTAGTAGCTGAATTGTGTCCAAAAATATCTTGGCTGCCTTCTGGAAGTATTTTGTATAAATTTGCTGTCAGCTGAAGCTCTACTTGGCTAAAATCTCTCTTAATCTCCCCCACAC
The DNA here is from genome assembly GCA_013398955.1 of Callaeas wilsoni. Lineage (NCBI taxonomy): Eukaryota > Metazoa > Chordata > Aves > Passeriformes > Callaeidae > Callaeas > Callaeas wilsoni. The sequence goes on from VWPU01008935.1 coordinate 317,421, forward strand.
GATTCTTTCCTTCCTAACTTTCTCAGCTGTGATGTCATACTTCTGTTGGCATTTAAAACTCTCTCTTGTCTCAGAGAGCTTTCTGGATTTTCATGACTGGGACATGCTTTATTTCCTCTTCTGTAAAACCTCTCACTTCTCTCTAGCCAGATTCCTTTTGCTCTAAGTCTCTGATGGCACAGCTGTCCTTTCTCTGGACCCAGCAATGCCTTATTCCCCTCTTCACCTCATGTTCAGAATCATGTTTTCATGTTTACCTACTCAGACCTGGAATAAATATTTTAGTAGAACTAGGAGAGAACCTTCTAGTTAATAATTTAAATGTTTTCTTTGAGAATCATGAGTGAAATAAAATAATGATAGAATGAATTTTCTGAAATAATTTTGTACATTTTCTGTGATATTTCAGTCAACCTCATCTGTGACTAACACTGCTCATATGGTTCTCCCAGTCCTCCTCACCAATACACACCAGTCTTCTTCATTTGCAATTTCATCTGGACTCAAAGAAATTGGTCAGGGTCTTTTTTCCTTAGAGCCATTAAACTGTCTTCAATTAATATCTGCCAAGGTCATTAATGAATTTTCAACCTATAGTGACTCGTTAAAAAACAAGGTTAAAAAAGACTGAAATAGGCTAAGGTAAAACAAACCTAGCAAGCAAACACTCTGAAGTGCATGAGAGATGTTGAAAGCTTCCTGTGACAGAAAAACATCACAGAAATTTTAACCCAAATCATTTAATAAAGTTAGCAATAAAAAGCAGAAGAAAAACAAGAAATTGACTTGAAATACTGCTTCAAGCTATAGCTATCTCTTAAATATTGTAGACCATATGGTTTTGTTGCAATTTACCCCCAGCTGGCAACCAAGTACCATGGAAGAGTTCACTCACTGCCCCCTCACCCTTGGTGGGATGGAGAGAAGAACTGGGAAAAGGTAAAACTTCTGGATTGAAATACAAACAGTGATGAATCATACACTTGCTCACCACCCACTGACTGCAGCCAGTAGTCAAGCAGTGGTCATCAGCTGCCCCCAGTTTGCCTACTGAACACAACGCTATATGCTATGGAATATCCCTCTGGCTAGTTCAGGCCAGCTGCCCTGGCCATGCTCTCTCCCAGCTTCTTGTGCACCTACTCACTGGCAGAGCATGGGAAACTGAAAAATGCTTGGACTTGGGTCAAGCACTGCTTAGCAATAACTGAAACATCAGTGTGTTATCAAGAGAAGCTTTTGAAGGTAATGTTCCTGCTCTAGCTAACAGAAAATACCAGATACACAAATGGAAATATTCCCTCTTTCACTCAGGATCTTCCTGGTCTGTTCCAGCCAAAATCAGGAACTGGCAAGAGAGTCTGTGTTTTCTGATGTAATGCTATGAGCCAGAAAAGATCATTTAAGTAAGTGACTATACATCTTTTAGTCCAATTATCTGTCACATTACTGAGGGGATGACTGACTCAGTCATTCTATCAATACTTTCTGGATGAACACCAATCAATGTAATTGTTGAATGAAATTTGCTTTCAGCTTGAAGTTCACCTTGAAGAAACCTTATTCTTTCCACAAAACAAATTGCAGGTTCTCTTTTTGCTCCATCTTAAAAATGCACTAAGTAGCATGTTGGAAACAAAAGCTAAGAGTTATAGCTTTCTGTTTGATATTCTGTTTGCTGAAATGGGATATCCCCTCAGGACTCTTTAGAATCCAAATGAGGAAGCGATATCCCTAAGGGAAAAAGAACTTCTACTGAACTTCAACTGTAGCTACATACAGCTTAAACATTACTAGATATGACTTCTCCCAGTTTTCCCAGTAAAGTTCAGTGATTCCTTTCTGCTTGGAAAGGCTTCAAAATATGTTTTAAAGCAACTTATGCTAAGAGGACAGGGATAGCCACAACCAGCTTCTAGAATTTCTCGTCTAGGCTCCAGAGCCCACTACAGAAACACACTTACAGGGCTTCACTGAATGCTGACTTCTAGTATCTCAGAAGATTTCAGAGCCCTGTGAGAGACACTGAAACAAACTTTGAAGTCCAAACAAGGAACTGGGTTCTCAATTCTGATTTGAGGAAGTAGTCATCAGTTCCCAAGCTGACCACCCACTGAAGGCTGAAGAACTGGGCCAGAATTCAGGCAAAGTGAGAATGATGGAGTAAACTCTTGGGAATGCACACTTATCCCTGTCTATGGAACAACTGACTCTGAGATACCATTACTGATGATTGTGTCACTCCTGCATACAACTCTGAAGCATGTTTAGACCTATAATATCTATATTTTCCTACAGACTTTATAAAGAAAACTCTAATTGCCTTAAGTGACAAATTAAGCACTAGTGATGCTTTAGATATACTTGCATAATAGCTCTAATTTGCCTAAATAATGCAAATAGACTTTGCATATATACTCAGTATTTTAGAATGTAGGCAAGATGATATCCTACATGTTTATTGTGAGATAAATGCTAATTACAAGGAGCTCATATGGACTAGCAGGTAGGATGTTTGGAGTCCATAGCAATCACATTCTAAGGTACTGATATTTCCTAGTCATAGAATCATAGAATATACTGACTAGGAAGCGACTAATGAGGATCATTAAGTCCAACCCCTGGATGTGCACAGGACAACCCCAATCTGTAAAGACTGTTCCAGAGAGAATGACTACAACTGGGCCATCCTATCCTTAAGCCCCAGTCTCTAAACACTTTTCCAGATGCAATGACTACAACTGGGGCATCCTAACTTTAAGCGTGTTTATAGGCAGAAAGGACTTTTTATGGTACAGAAGTTGTGAAGAGGCTATTGATCCCGGTTCAAGTAGGAGGATAGCTCCTGGGTGTCCCATTCAGCCAGAATGATTCTGCAATTCTGATTATAATTTTTGTGTGAAGTAGGGTGGTAATGATTAATATTTGCTACAGTTTAAGCAGAAAGGGATTTTTAAGTAGACTTCTATGCATGATGAAAAAGCCTGTTATAAAAATATTTCTAACTGAAATTCTAGCGAGTTTTTCTTTAAATATTTCTGTTGTTAAAAAAAGTCCTGGTATAGACAACAATTGGAAACTACTTCACTGAGTTTTATATTTATCACTTGACTGTGATAGCAAATTAGTTTTGTTTCCCAAGAGATGGTTCAGACTGTATATTTGGTAAAAGAAAAACTTTATGTATCGCCTATATAAGTTCCTTTAAAAACTGAGCCAACTGAAAATTTCTGTGTTGCGAACAGCTGCTATTCCCCATTCCATGAGATGTATCAGTCCCTGAGAAACTCCTCATCCACTATAGCACAAAATTCTGATCTGATGCAAGACATGATTTTAGCTTATTACTAAGATGTATTTTAAATGATCCACCTTTCAGTCTTAGGAAGAGGTAATGCTTGTTCTCATTTCCACGGTATTTAATGCAACTTACTGTATACATCTTTACTAACTGTTGAAGTTCTAAAGCATCTGTATAAAATAGTTATAGCCTATGTGATTTCTCAGTTCTGGAAGTGTAAAATTTTAGTACCCCATATTTATGATATCTCAGGAGAAAGTGAATCAAAGAGATTTCACTGTTTTGCGGTGTAGGCGATGTTGCTCATCTTAGCTCTGCCAAAGATGACAACCAGGCGTCCTCGCCTGTGCACCCCCAGTGGGGCTGGTGACAGGAGACATAGAACAACAGGGCAGAAGTGCCATTTCAGGTCAAGATCACAAACCTGGGGGAGCATAGCTTAGAGGCTCTCCCTCAGAGAAGGAGACACGTGTGAGACGAGCCTCAGTGGCCAGGGAGAGTGACCACACCTACAATAAGGAATCTGCTCTGAGCTCAGAGTGATGTGAAACTAAGCTGCTAGAAACTAAGGTGAGGAACTTTTGGGTCCTTCTAATGAGAAAATAAGAATAAGTCACTACCCCTGGGGTTAACCGAGCCTATTTTATGTGTGAAGACTGATAACGTAACCTGCTAAGAGAGGCTTTCTTGTGATGTCCTTCACCATAACCTGACCTGACCTGAAAGTCCTGTAGCACTTCTTGCATCCTGGTGTCTGAGAGCAAATCACTTGCTCCATCATTGTTTCAGCAGGACTTCAGAGAAACTTCAAACCTTATGCTTGATAAACTTCCTTTTTAAATGAAATATATCTTTATACATTTGATATTATGTGTTAAACATTATATAAAATTACATATTTAATTTCAGTATTTGCCTAAATCTATACCTATTTAGAATCCCTCCTTCCAAAGAGCAGACAACATAACAAAAGTAGAACGAAGTTAGCGATGTTTTTGTTAGCATTTTTTCACTCCAAGGAAACAGTGCAGAAGTAAACTCTTGTAAGACAATTTAAATAATCTGTCTTTCTCAAGAAGGTACTGACATATCTTAACAATTTTGATACAAGCCTATGTTATTTTACTGTCTCATCATTAACTAATAGACAATTCACTTTCCAGGGCACAAGCAGAATGACATTTTCTTTGTTTTGATTTATGTTTTTACTACAGTATGGAAGCTTAATCTAACAGGATTTAGTACATCATCTGAGAAAAGGATTTCAAAGCAATCTTTTTCCCGTGGAATCTGATCGGATATTTACAGGCTGTCACTGACAACTATGGCAATTACCAGTTTATGACAAGGCTGATAAACAAATTCTTGTACAAAGTCATAAGAAAAGCTTCCATGATCTTACTTGAGGACTCATAATTAGAGAGATCTGCCTCAAAGTCTTATTTTAGGATGACCAATAAAAAGAAACTTAAAAATGCAGGTCAACAATCAGGAGCATTTTGAAAAATAAGGTCAAAAAGGAAACATTTTCTTCAAGGTTATTAAAAATAAATAAATGTTGTAGATGGTCATTAGAATTTATTTAAAATTAGCAGAGAATTAAATGAGACACAAAGGAAAAGTATTAAATAAATAGACTTATTTTTAGCATCCTAGCATTCAGAAGCATTTAAAATGATTCCCTCTGACTTTTCCCAGGTATGTAATTTCAGAAAACTTGAGCCCATCAGGAAACCCTTACATAACATTTTCATTTTTTATGTAAATAAATGCACTGTTTTTCCTTTCTCTCTGTGCCCAGAAGACTGTATCATTCAGTAGTTTATTTTAGCCACTTAGGACATACAGTCACTTGGAAGCCTAAAACTTTTAAACTGCATTGTAAAGATAAAGCACAAAAATGACAGTTCAGCCTGAATGAAGATACAAAACCTAGACCATAGGGCCTCTCTCATCACAGATGTCTTACAGAGAAATTCTCTGAATATTCCACATTACTAATCTGTGCTTCCTAGCTAACAGTGCCATTAATGGATTGCACAGTAAGGCAAATTATTGCCTTTCAGGTAAAGAAACCAAACAGCTGTCAGAGATGATATTTAAAGGCAGCTTTAAACCAGATGTCACTGTAGGAACAAACAATATTTTCTTTTCTTATACTCAGTTTACTTTTTCTGTAATGTTAAGCAAGGCAGATTAAAAATGTTCTGTATTTTATTCCCAAAGTGGAAACATATTTTTTCTATTTCTTAATGTTTTCTTTTTGATTTTGGCTTTGTTTTTGGTTGGTTTTTTTTTTTGTGGTTTCGTTGTTTAGTTTTGGGATTTTTTGGTTTTTCTTTTTTGTATGATGCTTATATACTGCTGTCCTTGAAGGATGGGAAGTAACACCTTTTTGAAATGGAATATGTAAAAGAATACACCAATGTAGATGTAGACTGTTTCCAGTTTGCCAAGTATGTTGTGGGGCTAGAGCTGTTGTCCTGACCACCAGCACTTAAAGGACTTAAGATCAAATTGTTCATCTTTCCAGTTGGGGTTTTTATGGAATAGTGGCATAAAGACACCTAAGTTCAATGGTTTATTTTTAAATACAGTTCACTTCAGCCACAAGAAAATTTGATAATTTAGTATTATCTGCCTATTTATCTGCAGGTTTCTTGTGGACTTCAAGTTTTTAGGTACAATTCTAGAAAAATTGCAATGTTGGGTTTTGTTCTGTTTTCATTTCCCCAAAGGTTCAGTAGACTATTTCTTGTGTTAAGTTGTATGTGCTGGTAGAAGCATATGACTAGTGGAATCTCTCCCATTCACACAGGTACGAGTTCGGTCTGGCTGACTGAAAAACAGAGCTCTGCTTTAGAACCATGGAAGAAAACACAGTAGGGATGATACTACTGCATATGTTACTTCAGAAGTTTCAGGGAAGCATTGGGACTTAGGTCCTGTGTAGATATCAGGGAAAGTAAAATTGTCTAATATAAACAGTTAAATTGTAGGAAATACTTTAAGGTTGAGAAGAGAAAAAAAAAGATTTCTCCCCTCAGTCGTGGAGGTCTTGCTATACAGCAAGTTCTCACATCAGCAGACATTTTTGTAGTCTTCAACAGGAGATAAAAAAATAAATCAGATAAAAAACCCCTGGGCTCTTCAAAGAAACAAAAAAGTAATACCCCTTCTTCTCCCGTCCTCCTGAAGCCAACTGTGTTGAATGAAAATTAAGTTATTAAAAATTAATAGCTTTTGGTTTGGTTTGGGTTTTTTGCTATTTTCCATATACAGAGAGTATCTTTCCTGACTAAATTTAATTCAGGTTACCTGGAGCACCATCTTGAGTCACAGCTACATCTTCAGCCTGTTCTGTGTGTAAATGAGATGAACCATTTTTAAAATGGCTTATGTTTGTTTCTATTCTTTTTCTTCTCCCCATTGCAGCTTTTTCATCCTGTCAGCCACTTATCCTTTGTGTTTAACAATGCTAGTGAGGTGAAGATCTCAGCCTGTAAAATCCAAAGCTCCTTCAGTCTTCCTTGCTATAAGTCCGAGCTTAGTCTGTGCTCCCCAGAGGTTGCATGTTAACGTTTGACGTGTAAAAATACAGATCTTCCATATTTCTGACTGGTTAACAAGATGTTTGTGCGCAATGCATGGAACCAACCAATATGCAACCACTTTGGACTAGTGAGTCCGATGTTGATGGGGTCTGTCCTGTGTGAATCTCTGTTGTATCTCTCATGATGTTGTACTGGTCTGATCTCTGACTAACTTAGACATGGTACCCAAGTACACCCAGCCCAGTTTGCCAAACAGGCATGTCCATCACTTCACCTTTCACAGAGTGGAGTTGGTATGGTCTGTGATTCCCAGTTATCTCTAGCTCCTGATGGGCCCGTTAGGACCACTGCCATTATACATACTAATGTATACTGCCTGGACACTGTAAACCCCATAGTGATGGGCGAAGAAGCCTTATAGTGGTAAATGATACCTTAGAAAATGTGCTGGTAGGGAGACTGCCTTGGAAACACGTTCATGGCAACGTTTCCATCTGGTTGGTAAGCATTTTCAGCTATGAATTTACCGTGCATTTTTGATCTACAGCCAATTTTATTCAGCTCTTTATTCATCTCCTGTGGAGTACACTGCTGAATATATTTTTCAAAGCCACGTCCTGACTAGAGTTACTGCCGTTGCACAGTGGAGCTCCTTCCAAATCACAGACAAAACTACAAACAGCCCTGAGGAACAGACGGTTGTGTCTCAAGGGAAATTAAAAAATCCCCCAGTCTTTTATTACCTATATTTAACCTATTTTATATGGGGATTTTATACCATTAAGCACAGGGGAAATAGTTCTGCCAATATTTCAGACCCTTAGGCTTCCATTAGAAATGGGCTGCTGCAAAAAGTGTATTTAAACCTTATTTATATCATTATATCAGTATCCCAAAATTGGCTCCCAGTGGAAGTCTCAGAATTTTCTCCTGAAGAGGGAACCCCTCCATAGTTCATTAGCTTCTTTTCTGTATTGTATTGCAGTAGATGAAAAAATAAGCAAAAGTGCTATTAAGTAATTTTAAATTTCATGAAATGGATTGCATAATATTAGGCTGCTGGTACACAAAAGTTGTAAAATATATACCTTTATAGGCATTGAAAAGAAATTCTAATTATTTTGCTCAGCAAGAAGGAAGTCTTGTATTTCAGAAGAGTTTTTCACCTGTGGACAGCCTAGTTTATGAAGTGAGAAAAAAACGTTTCGAAGAATTACCTGACCTTTTTGAATCCCATGTTGGCAAAAAACATTATGCTGGAGCCTTATGTACTTATTGACCCAAAAGGCATGCGCACCATAGCTGATACCAGTAGAAAGCAGCTGGCAATTTGAAATTCATCCTGTTCTTGTCTGCCACCCCTGAAAACATACCCTCTTCAAAAGGTATCATGCTGGGAGTTGTGCAGAGGAGTTTCCATGGCTGATTATCTACCTGCAAAACTTTATCTGCTTGTTTATGAACTCACAAAGGAATGGGGACACAGCAAAAAGGTACACGTCCAGTGCCGTGTGCTTGGTATTGCTGCCCCCTTAGCGAGGCAAGGAGAGATGTATGTAACATCACACAGATTATAAAATTGTGTGCTGACTTCGCTTTTGCAGCACTTCCGAAAACATGGGGGTGTTTCCTGCTAGAAATGATAATTTGGTGCCAATTTTAGTAATTAGATAATTTTTAAATGCCTTAATAAAAGCATTCAGTAGTGTACATTAAGCTCCCACGTGGACAACGTCATTAATGCTTTGACTTTTTCCTCCTGAGGAAGCAGTAGGATGGGTAGCAAAATTAAGAATTAGTCATGTTGCCTAGGAAGTAAGAGTTTCATACATGCAGCATAATCTGTTCTGAATATGGCTGCAGTATTTAATTGCAAGGTTTGCAAAAAGAAAATTTCTGAATGAAGAACAAATATAATTTTAAAGAAAAACAATATTCTAGACTTTGTTTTAAATGTCTAGATTATTTAATTGACAAGGAAAGGCTATCTATTTGCCAGACTTGATAAAATATTCTCGACATTAAAATCTAATTTTACATAGAATTACATTATATTACATGCCATTAATTTTTCTTCCAGCCATGACCTTTTGTTCTCTCTTAATCATCATTTTCACAAGTAAATTTGTAAGAGAAGAATAAACCTCTATCATTTAGACAAATAGCAATCAGTTGACTAAAGAACTATCACCTGAATGTAATTTTAGATACATTATTTTACAAATCTCCAATAAGCAGGCCTGAATATAAGCCTTAAATCTGAACTTTAAATTCAGGTCCTACACATCATCTTCCTTCAAGTAGGTGGAACCTAAACACTCTGTTCTAAACTCTTATACATATAGGTTTGGAGACCGAACTCTTTGCAGTGTTCATCCCAGAAATGTTTTAAAATAGGCTGAGCTTGCAAACTGGGACCCTGGTCAGGGCTGGTTTTACTTGGTTTTCTTTTCCACTGCTTTCAGACTCTGCCGTTTGCTGTGTGTGGCTGTAAGATGGAGCAATCTGGGTTGAGCTGGGAGGTCAGACTCCCTGGCCGTTTCTGCCCTGCTGGAGAAAGAGCCCTGCGTAGCAAAGGAGGAACAGGCTTGCTTTGGACATGGGTCCCATGCCGCAGGCCGTTGGTCTTCATCCAGGAGAGGACTCAAGCATGAAGCAATTGGAAGAAAGATTCTTCATGAAATCCTTATTGATTATAGAATATAGTTGCACGTAGAGTCCAAATTCATCTGAATCTCCTAAAATCCCGTGGCATATATTTTCCAGACAATCCTTCTTCTGGGCCTCTAGCTTACAGCAATCTTTTGGCCAATTTACTCTTTTCTATTGAATTATATCTGAAATGTTCTGCAGGTGAAAAATTTCCCTATGCCTGTTGTAAAATGTGTGATAATTTTTAAACACTCACTCCTAGTTGTATCCATACCTCCATAGTCTATACTCTAATTTACAGTTTTCAGTTTAAAGAATCACATCTTTGTTTTAATGCATAATTGATGTTTGAGGGTACTGTAAGCTCCAAGCTTTTGTGGCATCTAGATAAAAAATGATTTAATATGCACAGGAAGCAAGCTGACTTCTCTTTTTTTTTGTTTTCTATCACTTGTATTGATATCAAATAGACAGGGATGTAAAGGCAGCTGCTAATTTGTCTCTGTGTACTAAACATAAAAAGAAGAAGAAGGCTTTTAAAATTCAGAGCAGTTCTGTCAAAAGATTGCTATATGCAGGTACTTATTCCACTTCACTTCTCATTTACATATGAAATCTTGTCTGACAGGTCTGAGTGCAGAGTAAATTAGAAAAGTTAACCACTCTTTATCCATTATTTATGTGCTGCACAGTCTAAAATTACTAACTTTTCTTCGTATACACTGTGCTGAGGTATACAATTAGTATAAAAACTAGATATAGAATGTTGGGGTTTTTTTATTTGCTAGAAATAAGAGATAAAAGAATTAGCAATGATTTCCTTTATAATTAACAACTGGCATTTTAAAGTGGCAAGATCTAAGCTGCAAAGGAGAGCTTAGAACCTACCCTGAAGAGGAAAGAGAAATTATTGTCTTAGTTAATGAACTCAGTTCCGTAATGGATTGGCTAGAGGTAATTGATATGAAGTAATAAGAAAATCTAGCAAAAAGCTGAAAGGGGAAAATCTTCAAGCTGATGTGAAATGACCACAGAGAACTGATGACAGAGAATAAGTCAGATAGTAAAGAGAATAAGTCAGACAGTAAATAAGCAGCAGGATCTGTAAAACTGCCGCTAGATTTCCTGCTGAAAAAAGTTGCACTGAAAAATTGTTGTATAAAGGCAACATCTCATCTTAGTCCATAGAAAAATCAAAGAAGAAAGAGTGAAATACATATATTTCAGTTTCAGACATTGTGTTTCTAATTGGACATTTGCGATATTGACTTTGAAAAGAAGATTCAGTAGACTACATTTTGGGCTTCTTTTCAACAGTATACCCTCTCTCCAACACCTAATTTGTCTGAAGCAGGTAGAATTTTCACACAGTCAGAACTGCCATGAGCAAGACAATTATAGATATCACTGCGTAAATACTTTTTTTGAAGAATCTGCATTACCTTCTCAGATGTATTTCTACTTGCAAATCCTTTACCTGAATTTTTAAAGAAACTCCTACTTCCTCCTGCCCAGAACCATTTATTAATTGCATCCTCTCATTCATTATTCACAGAATCATAGAATCATTGGATGGTTTAGGTTGTAAGGGAATTTTAAAGGTCCTCTATGATGACCCTGCAAGGATGAGGAACATCTTCAACTAAATCAGGTTGCTCAGAGCCCAATCTAACCTGATCTTGAATGTTTCCAGGGATGGGGCATCAACCCCTTTTCAGGGCAACCTATGCCAGTGTTTCATCATCCCCACTGTAAAAAATTTGTTCCTTATATCTAGTCTGAACTTAGGCTTTTTTAGCTTAATCCTTAACACCTACCCCTTGTTCTATCAAGCCCCAGAAAAAGCCTGTCCCCACCTTTCTTTTAAGTTTCCTTTAAGTACTGAAAAGCCCCAATAAGGCCTCCCTTGAGCCTTCTTTCTTTCAGGCTGAACAACTCCAACTCCTTCAGCCTTTCCTCATAGGACAAGTGTTCCATCCCTGTGATCATTTTTGTGGCCCTCCTCTGGATCCACTCCAAAAAGTTCATGTCTTTCTCGTGGAGTTCAGGGGTGGAATCACCCCCCTGAACGGGGTGGCCACATTCCCATTTGATGCAGCCCAGGATCCTCAGCTGTGCCAGTGCGACTCCTTGCATGATCATACAGTAAAATGGACCAGGGAAATTGTCCATTTTAGAATAAAGCTAATCCTCAAAATCTGATTCTTTTATTTAAAATGGACCATTAAAGAGAACTTTCAGATGAACAACTGAACTAGGAGAGTAAGGAGGAGACTAGGAAGCAGAAAAAAGAGATCAGGAGGAGGATGGGATGGCAGGTTTTTTGTATGGTGCCGTGAAAATTGGTTCAGCAGGTGTATGAGTGCTCTCCCAGAAAGTCAGAAGTGTTAATTAGCCAGAAAATTTTAAATCCCAGCTCCCAATTTCTGTACTATCATCCTAATTACCAGCATAAAATGTATTGGGGGGGACTGGGAGATGTAATTCACTGCTTATCCTGATGAAGACAGTCCAGAAGCTTGCAGGGCTATTGAACAAGGAAGGAGTCAAAACTCTGCAACTTGGTGACTAGAGCACTTGTCTGTAGGAAGGGCATCCACCTTTCAAGGATTTCAAATACATTTCACACTAAAATGTGCTGGATGGAAGTAATTACTGATCTTGATGAGCTAAAAGGTGAAATTCAATGACATATTTGTCTTATTGCCATCTAAAGTATTTAGGCATCCAGTAATGGTAGGATTTAAAAGTCACCCTTAATGTTCAGCATATCCTCTTGGCCAAGTTTGGTAGCTCTCAATCTGGCATACTGACTGCTGTGATCCTCTGACAAGTCCCATGTGCTTCCCCAGCTTAGGAGGAGAGTTGAGATTTACCAATGACTGCAGATTCTAGTCTCAGTGGGTACACTTCTAAATTAGGCATTGTAATGCTAAGCAACACAGTACATAAATCACCTTGTGAAAGCACCTAAATGCTCGGGGTTTTTAGTAGCTGCAAAAATGAGAGTCTGAATAATCAGATTTCTACTCTCTATTGCTTCTAATATGTTGCCTGAATTCTCTCTTCGGATACAAATAACTGATAAAGTTAAAATTGTTATATATTCTGTTTTAAGTGAAATGCCTAAAAGGCTTCTTTTTTGTGATAAATAAATTTAAAGGACAAATGCTTGATGTGAGAATAAGTGCTAAACTTTCTGGGGTTGGAAAAATCCCCTTTGTCTGAGTCATGTTTCTGGTAGAAGCTCACCACAACCTAGCAAATTTGAAAGCATGCAAACAGAGTGGAATTTTCCATAAACTGGTGCCACCATAGTATGCACTGTGCAAAGTTCAGTTTATAAACATTTAGGGGAAAAACCCACAGAAATCAGAAGTCTGTAACTTTTAGCAAAGTAGAAAACTAGATTTTCGGTCATGGGTTATCTTCTGAGATAACTCTTTTAACTCTGTGTGAGCTGACTCACATAAATTTAGAAGAAAGTAGAACTTCGTTATTATCATCAGTGACATAGGAAGAATATCAGGCAAATAATGGAAATTCCAAACGTGCAGTGAGTGTCCCAGTGTGTATAGATATCAGAGTGATGACAAACAACAGGGTAGTACATTTTTTTCCTTAATTATTTAGGTCTCTGAAATTCCTGTATGTGTTTTCACAATGGTGGTAAACCTGAAATGGGTCATTTATCCTAGGCACACTTGTACATAGGCACTTTTCAGTAGTAGGGAAAAGGGTTGCAGAGAGCCTACTCCTTCCCCAACCTGCTCCTCCAAGGCAGTGACACCTGTCCCAGAATCTGTGGTGCCTGTGGGTGTTTGAACTCTGGAAGGAAAGAAAGCTTCATGCCTCTGCTGAACAGTCTCCAGAAGCCAAGTGGTCCTGCTTGGTGAGAGCTGAACACGAGACTGGTGTTTTGAGAGCAGCAGCTGAACAACGAAACACAAACGATAAGCTCAGACTTGGGCCCAGTGCACTAGAGCAGTAACACACGTATGCATTTAATGCAGCCTCACGTCTTGAGTTATCCAGCACAATATCAGAAAGTCAGGAGTTCAAACTTAAGTTGGGTAGGTGAACATAACCCACCAGTAAGGTCAAGAGCACTATAGACCTTTCAGTATCTATTCCTAACAGTTTTAAGTGCTAAGGCAAGGCTAAAATTAATTTGTATTTGAGTGGGACATGGCACTAGTCAGATAGAACCATAACTAAGTTAGTAGCAGTTTAAAAACAGACCCTGAAGGAACTGTCCCAAACTTAGCAAGTGTTTGAGACACTATCTTAATTGTCCTTTTCCCCTTATTTTTGCTTTCAAATCAATTCATAAACAAAACAGATAGATAAGGTCACTCTACTAGGATGAGAGCATCTGTTACTCGAGGACAAAACTCTTCTCTGCTGTCTTTAAATTAGAATCAACAGGAGCTTAAAGTCACGCATATGTATGAGCAGTATGCTGATTTGAAATAATAATGAGAATTCCATCATTTAAGCCCTGCATGTTTTTAAATATAACTTTAGATGTAACTTGAAGTAGCAAATTACTTCTCAATGTTCAGTGACACACAGAAGAGCAACCAAAAATAGAATAAACGTACTTGTGATTTGCATAAAAATCATACTAAGAAAGAATGTGCTATGGTTAGAAAGATAAAAACGACAATCCAATGAGAGCAGTGGGAAATACTGCCATTCTTGTGTGAATTATTTCCAGTTTGAGGCACTGGATATTGTAAAGAAATGCTAAATGTACTACTGAATAATTTTATATCTGTAGAGTTCAAAAACTGGTGAAATATTGCTGTTTGAGGTCTGAACCTAACAAGCATCAAGAAGGCTTTGCCAAAGTATTGACAAAAAGCAGCCAAGGGATTACTTAAAAAAAGGGAACAGAAGCAAATTAGTCATTCCAAACAATCTGCATCTTAAGGGATATGGAAAATAAACTCATACAAACCCCTGGCAGTGTAGTTTTTAAAAATTGTGACAATCAAGGTGATATGGGAATATGTCAGAAAGAAAAATTTGATATTGACTCTGTCCCCAAGATTTGAAGCAAAAACATCTGTCTGTTGCTCTCCTAGTTTAATCCCTAGTTCTTCCATTTATGTCTATAATGTTCTCAGCTGTAACCTTATGTATCATATAACAAAGCATCATCTACCTACAACCAACTGGTCAATGCAAGTGTGACATATTTTATAATAAGGATAAATTTGATGCTTCGATCTATGATTTTTTTCCAGATCATATTAATATTAACCTTTGGTGTTGAGTTATAAACACTTTGTCTCGTTTCTTCGACTGTTTAACAGCTTACCATGCAGAGAGCATGTATTACTCATTGCTACCTGTGGCTGGTTCAGTAGCACAGTAATTCGTAGCGCAGGAGGAACTCAAAACAGTAGGCACCCAGGGCTCAGTGCTGGAAGACACTGAGTAGTCTGGCTCTCTGGCTTCTCACTGAAGCACATATTTACAGTTTGGGTAATTGGTTTTTTGTTAAGAGGTGCATGAATATAAAGCACATGACTAAGGCTTTTGCTGAAGGAACTCCGGAGTATTCAGGACCACCTATTTCTGATGAGGCCACGTGTTTGCTGGCAAAGTTGTTTGCAGGAACAGACCCTCTTCTAATGCCACTTTTTCCTTTAATTTTATTCTATCATAAGTGTGAAAACTTCTTCATAGTTGTTTTGAATAATACTGTCTGTGGCATAGCACCAATGTACACTTTCCTTACTCTCAGGATGTTGATATTGATGTGAACCCACATATAGCTATGCCTTCTACAATCATTCCTTCTCTTTTTCCATTCTCTACTCCTCTTTTCTTCCAAAGCTATTATTAATGTAAAAAACTCTCTGTATTCCAGTGAAGCTGCTATTCATGGGGCAAAGAAAAAGATTTACTACTTTAATTTTAAATGCTGTGTCTGAATGCTTTCACAGATGAGAAACTGAAATGATGTAGCATGTATCTAATAAAGTCTCTTGAAACTGAGAATCACAAAGAGATTTAAAGAAAACAAACCCTATGTCTACAACTCTAACAGAATACTTGTACTTTGACAACTTAATGGACTGTTTTTGAAGATAGTTTTCTATTAGGGACAAGTAAAGGAAAAAAATAAGTATCCCATGCAGGCTGGACATGTTTGTAGAACAGCTCACCTTACATAAGCATGTTCATCTGTTCTTAGGTGACTAAAAGAAAACAAGAAAAATAAGTATCATTTCAATTAAGAAACATCTCCATTCTCTTCTCTTCTGATACAGGTTTACTCCATGGTGTCCCTAGCCTGTTGTGGTCTAGATGACATCAACAGAGGCTGCTAGATATCCAAAATATCTTGATAAAAAGTTTTTGTCTTCCCTTGCACGCTTGAAATGTCTTCTTTTTATTGCGGTCAGAAAGAAAAACAAAATTGAGGGGATTAATAACTGTGAGGTGCAACAGTGAGGAAACACAAGGGCACTTATTAAAATATTTTTGTTATTCATCTTGGGCCTTGCTGCAGGAAACCTCACTCAACTCAGTGACTTTTGAAGAGAATGCTCCAACTGGCCACAAGGAAAGCCTTCTGAGAATTGGCTTGTGCTTCTCATGCAGCTGTCAGATGCAAGCAGGTCAATAGGAAGGACAGCCTCCATATTTCCATGGGGACTTCCCAATATTAAAGAGCCTGGATGGCTCAGAGATGTTGTTTAGTACAAGCACATTCCTTTATGTGCCATTTGCCTATATTCCTTATGTCTCACTCCAAAGTTTCCACCTCTGTGAAGAATAATGGGAAGGATTGTCACCAGGCAGAATGAGGAATAAATGGGTAGGGTGCACTGCTAAGAATGGCAGAGAAAGGCTGTGCATAATTTTCTCTGGAGATTGAAACAGTTTCCAGTCATCCTGAAGTATGTGCCAAAAGACCTTAGAGAGGATCCAAGCTTTGTCCTCTGAGCTCAAAATGCAATCCGGAAGCATCTTCCCCAACTTTTCTGGTCCTTATTCTCAAAAAGAATTAATCTATCATGGTGTCACGTGAGTGTTGCATATAAAGGGCTTGTCAAATTGTTATATTTGGGATCTGGAATCCTTTCTTTTTTAGAACTTAGAGTGCCCGAAATCAGGTATTGCCAAGTACCACACAAACCACTCATTTCTTAAATTCTTTCTTCTTTTTTCTTTCTTTCTTTCTTTCTTTCTTTCTTTCTTTCTTTCTTTCTTTCTTTCTTTCTTTCTTTCTTGCACTCTTACCTCTTCCATGGAAGGAGTACCACATTCTGGCACCAGCCAAAGGACTAATTCCTTTGGAATTTCTGTGTCTGGGTCTGCTTTCAGTGGCACTGCACATTGCTAAATCAAACATTAGAGCTGAAGCATCCCAGATTTAGTCTAGAACACTCATCATCTTTGACCTGTCAAAGCATTTAAACACATGTATGATCCTTAGCTTTTACTTCCCCTGCTCTGAGTGAGACACTAAGGTACAAATGCGGTAAAAAGCATTCATGATTAAGCATGCACATCACATTTCTACTGGGCAAAGGAACAAATGCCTTCTCTGAAGCTATTTCTATAATAGGCACCAATCCTGTAGGTTTGCAGCCTGTACTCTGTTTTTCAGTTGTGTCCGTTTCCATATCTAAATGGCTTTCAAATTCAGCTCTGCTCTCCGGGCTAAAATGAACACTCGTAAGAATACAGTAATTAAATACAATTACAAAGATGTGCACATTCCAAGCTGACAACCACAGGCCCCTTTCCAAGAACCCTTTTTTTACTTTCCTCATCATCTCTAATTTTCCTGGCTTCTTATTTATGCTCCTCGGCTCTCAAACCAGTTTTGTGTGATCCCAGTAAATTCTTCTTAATTTTGTTGGTGTTGCAGACTCCCTCTACACTTCTCTGATGAGTAAAAAAATACAAACCCAGTAAGGTAGCAAGATTCAGTAATCCCCATCTTCAATTGGCTTTGCCAGCTTTTACTCATGGAACAGTTTATAAAATAGCCTAAGAAGACAAAATAAAAGAGATTTGATGGAATTGTTCCCTGTCCGTAGTGAAGTTTGTCATGCGTTTGTGGGTGTTACTCTTATGAAATAAAGGCCACATTTGACCTGTCAGCACTGGGAGATGTTGGCCTCTAGATCACCTGTGCTTCAAATATCATAGACCTTAATATTTTCTGAAAGATTTTGTGAAACATGTTTGTGTTCTTTTGAAAGAAATTCGTTGCCAAACCTGAGAGTCAGTTGAATGGATATGGGGACATTTTCTACAAAAATCAAGTTATTTTCATGTCAAATCTTTTAATGCCATCTGGCAGAATGTTTTTCAAAATGCAAATATTTTGCAATCTTGCATTCTCTCCTACTGTATGTAGCTCTTTTTATGTGTTGTCAAGCGGCATCACGTTCTAGATCTCTTACCAGCCATCCAAATAGAAGATAGATGTAGCTAACACTACATGGTATGTACCAAATGTAAGCACAGAATGGTCTAAAGCTTGTGAATCACTTCAGAACCCTGAAATATTTATTGGAAAAAGCAGTCTAGTGAAAAACTTCCACTGCTATTTGTTAAATGACCAGATTAGTTTATGGCTAGAAAGAAGCAGTCTTTATAGCAGTACTGGACTTTAGGTCTTCACCTGTTAAGAAGTTTGGCTTATTTATCCCAGGTAAGAATGAAGTTCTGGGGCATGTGTTCTAAGTCTTCAAATTAGGGATCTCATGATCTGGGAAGTGATTTTATGATAGAATAATTAAAATGTATAATAATAGATATTTTAGTATCTATACTGTATATAGACCATATTATTCATATAATATATTTAAGATAATGTAGTATGAGAAGTAATCTAGTTTTCTTGTGCTCCAAAAATAGCCAATGGATAGACAGACTTCTCCAAAGAGAAATTCAGGGCATTCTGCTGGGTTTCTGCACTGAAGCATTCTCTGAAGGAGCTCTTTCCCCACACCAGTTATACAGACAGCTCAGAGAGACAGAAGAAACAGCAAAATAAGATGTATGAAATCATATGATGAAACCATCCCCTGCCTGTCCTAATTCTAATGCATCAAGGCTCAGGAGAATATTGCACATCACAGTGGTATAAGGAAGAAAATAGGAATAAATTGTCACAGGCATCTGTGAGCTGCTTGTCAAAAAAAAAGAAGGGAGAGAAAAGGGAAGAAAAGCACCAATTTTTGCTTCCTCCTATTAATGGGAACTTTGAAATATTTTGTTTGGCAGAGATTCAAAAATATTGGTTTTTGGGGTGGCTTCCCATGGGCTCATTGTCAGCTGTGGTGAGGTTTTGTGCTCTTTTTTTGGTTTTGTTTTTGTTTTGGCTTTTTTTTTTTAATTACAATGTCATCCTAATTCAACCCCATAAATCCCACTATTAACTACATCTCAGGACCTCACAGTCAGAGTTGCTCAAGTGAGGCCCAAAATGGGAAAAATAAGTAATAGCAGATCCTGGCTGTAGAGCATAGCACTGTTTGGGACAGGCTGTCACCCGCTGATCACAGACTAGTGTCCAAGTCTAGAAGCACAGATGTGCATACCAAACATGGTGAGAGAAATCAGAACCAGAAGAGAAAGGAAAAATGAAACAAAAATAAAACACATCAGCAATAAAAAGAAGGAAAACATACTGCATATCCTCATGGGGAATCAGAAATTCCTGTGCTTCTAAGATTACATTAGATTATTACTTTTTCTGCTTTCTAGAAGTTTTAATGCTTGGCCTTGTCATTTCATGCTGCATAGGGGAGTGCATGGCTGCATAGTTTGAATATTTGTGCCTGACTTTATCCTGGAGTGCACTGTGACTACTTTTCATACGCCAAGCATCCTGTGCAATGGCAACAGATTCTAAAAACTAAATTTAAGATAATACCATTTGCCTCTTGCCATCTATGAATGTGCTGATAGAGACTGTATGCTACCAGGTAATGCTAAGATTGCTAAAGCAGTTTTGGAAAATGAAAATTGATCTGGACCTACAGGAAAAGAAACCAAATCTATTTACCTATAGATCTCACTTGGTTATGACAAAATATTTAAATCATGATTCTGAAGGGAAATTTCCAGAAAAGTTTCTCAGCAAAAGCAAGCACTGAGGTGTTGCCTCTGGCTTTGAATCACTAAGAACTTTGTCTCCTCTGCTCACATCATGTGCTTCCAGCAAAAGCTTTACTGAAACCATCAAGATTTTCTCGGTAGGAATAAGAGTAGCTCGTTACTTCAGCTGTTTTTGTAGATACCCAGATGGACTATTATTTCCTTAGTGTTCAGTTATCAATGATTAGTCTACTAAAACTTCTGCCTGTGAATGACATCAGTGAAAGTCTTTGATTTTATACATACTTTCATTTAATCTAAATATATTAGTAGTCCTACTGACTTCAGTGAAATTACCTACACAAGGTTGTAAACATGTGTATGTCCCTATAATGAGGGACTATGTAGAGGAAATTTAAAAAACATAAATTAAAAAATTCGGTGTGAATGAAATTATAATGGAACTTTTATTTCTATCTGGTCGGAACCACTGTAACGAAAAGAAAGAAAGAAAAAAGTGTTTTTTGCAGAGATTCTTAGCATAAACAAAGCAATCCTACAGAAATGCAGCAACAGGTAATGTCAGACTTCCAAAAAGAAAAACATCAAAAATAATTAGCTTGCTAAATTCTCTGTACCACATCTTTTCATCAAGAAGAGACTCTTCTCTAAGGCCTGCTCTCAGAGAAGATATTAAGAAACAGTAAGACCTTAAATCATTATAGACAGTCATTATATTGATGAGTACACCTGACTTCACAAAGTGTTTATATTTAGCTTTAAAATACTTTGCTTTGCTAAAAGATATTACATATACTAGTCAAAATCATGTTTTTTTCAAAGGTTTTTGTTGTGGAGGTTATTTTTCCCTCCTCAGTTAAAATAATCCAAAAGCACAGGGTTTTTTTGGAACACTAAGCACTGAAAATTGCCTAAACATTTCCTATTAAATACAGGGAGAACATTTCATTTACTTAAACAGACATTGAAGTAGACAATGCCATAAAATTGCAAAAGCAAATAGATATTTATATATCATTTGGGGTCAGCTCAGTATTATAATGTTTCCCAAATGTATAAAGTTGCTCTTAGGCAATAAATCAGAGTATAAAAAAAGAAATTTAGTGTTAGGTTGTCCTAAGCAAAATATTTTTTGTATCTGCTCAATAAACTCAAATAGAACAATACGGAAATTAAAGTATTTTTTTGGTAAGAATACCAATGCAAATGCCATCATGATTTTCAAAGGCATCTAGAAAAATTACTACTTCAGCTTTTTTTTTTCAAACTTTGAATAAAAACAATAAGATTTCATTCATAGCAGGAATAATAAACTTTGCTAAAAACTACTAAAAATTAAAACAGACTGTGCTGTGATGAATTTACATGATAACATAGCAAAACAGATCAAAGGTAGCACCGCTAAATGATAACGTTCTTTTGGAATATGAAATCAAAGTGTTGAATAAGAGTCCTGCCTCCTTTGTTCAGCCTTCAGTCACCTATTCAAAACCTACGAGTTGTTTAAAAACAGAGCATCCTTGAGAAGTTAGAATACTTCACCACTGCAATTATTACTATTTATTTATTTATTTGTTAAAAAAAAAATAGAGTTTTGGATGTTAAAGCAATAAATAATGAATAAACAAATATAGTTGTAATGAAACATAGTATCTGAAGACAAATTACTCAACTGTTATTTATGCCTAATAAATTAGGTAGGAAGAAAAGATAAAATAGCCCTAGTTTAAGGTTTGAATGGTTTTTGTTTGCTGGTTTGTTTGTTTTTGTTTTGTTTTGTATTTTCCATTTTTAAAACTTAAGGGTAACATTTTCTTCCTTATTTTTTGTGTCTCCTGTTCTACTTCATTCCATGGATGTTTGTCTATGCATTATTGCCCATTTTAGGGCCTTTCAAACCTTTAAAAGTGGGATATCACACTGTAATTTTCTCTTTCAAATAAGAGTTAATACACACTTGTGTTTACAGGGCAATCAACAGGTGCTGCCCCTCGCAGTGACAAAATGCTGCCATTCTGCTGCTCTGTGGTATCTTCCCCCTGTGTGAGGCTGAAGCCCCTCCAGGTTACCATTCTCTGCTAAACCTGCTATGTGTCCGTCTGCCTGTCTGTCTGTACCAGTCTTGTTTAAAATATCCATTCTCAAAGCAGTAACTTAATAAAGACCTGTCTCCTGCACAAAAATTCTCGCTTCAGGGCATAAGCGTTCTGTCTCAATGCACATGCATAATCTTATAGCATTATAAAATGAAAAAGCAATGAGTAGATTTCAGCCTTCCTTATTTGAAATATGGCATAATGTATAACAGAGTAAATAAACCTTTTGATTATGCTCTATTTTCTGCCAAATTTAATATTTTATAACACTTTATAAATTATTACTCCAATGTAATGGAGCCTCAAATCCATTATTCTCACATTTCTCTATGCTTTCTGGGCCAATAACCAGAATAAACTTTGTGCTGAATCACTCTAGTACTGTACAGGTATTGTCAGGAGCTTTCATGATGGGACTTCAGGTCAGCCAAAGCTTTGAGCTGAAACTTCAAATTTTGTTTTTGGAGCAAGTGCTCCAAAGAACTGAAACTAATACCATTTTCACCAGTCCCGCTTTCCTGTGGTCTTGCTTTCCAAGCCATTGACTTTCCAGCTGTTTTCATCTGAATCAAACTGCGCACAGTTCATTTTGGTTCCTTTACAATGTTTCCTTCTTTCATCTCAAGATTTAAGTCTCTGCTCTTTTTGTCTTTCTCTTCCTGCCAGGCTTGTTTCATGTTTTCTGCCTCATTCAGACAAGGCAAATGGACTGACTTCTGCTCTGCTGTCAGTCTCTGTACTTTAAATAGTTGTATACTCTATTCAGGATATAGGCTTTTAGCTAACAAATAAAACAGTTATACCATCCATCACAGTCTAGGCTGAAGTAAATCTTACCTTTTTTTTCTATGTAAATCTGATACAGACAAATTTTCACACAGAAAATTCAGCCTTCTGTTCCAACTCCAGTCTCATAAATCTGGTCTGCACTACTATAGTCCTAGGCCAAGTTTTCAAAGTCACATACAGTCCAGTCTCTTAGGAAGAGTTAAATAATCTGAGAAAACAGTAAAGCTGGAACAAAACTGAAAATCTGAAATCGCCCACTTATGCAACAACAGGGCTTTCAATACCCAGGGAAATTTATTTGCAAAAGATTATTCTAATGGAACAAACATTACTAATGTTAGCTTGTCTCTAGAGAAGATAAATCTACCTCCTTACCCACATTATAATACTTTTCAGATCACTATGAACTTGTCTTACTGCAATGCAGTACCTACAACTGCAATTACATGCTGTTTGTGTACGATTTTTTTGACAGTAAGATTTTTAGCACAAAATAAGGTAAAGCAGAAACTTTTACCTAGTTGTATCTGAGAAAAAAAAAAAAGTGCTGGCCACACCAGCAGTAGGAGCAAAGGTGGCAGGAACGTAGTTTATTGTTAACCAACCTCGTTAAACTAGTGAGTTCCAGGACATGCTGGAGGAAATTCTTCCTAAAATAACACTTACTTTACTTGCAAAATGGAATTTAAGGATTTGCATCAGTAGCTATATTTTAATCAACATTTGTATGAAAATATACATGAGCAATATATTAAATTTATAGCAGCTATGTATCTCAGTGACATACTTTCTTCTTCATGCTGTTAATGAGAAAAGAGAGGTGCATTCTACGCAAGGCAGAAAGAATGAAAACACTGCAGCTTAAAATGGTATCAAGCTATTCTTGGCAGAGCTAGTGATTTTGAGAAAAAAACACAACAGCTTTTCTTCTATTAAATTCAAAGTGTGCTCTTCATTGTAAAACAAGAAAGATAGAGAAACAGGTTCGAGTAGTAAAGGTTTACTGCCATGAAAAGTTACATAGTGTGCTGTTTTCTCTGTGATAAAAAAAAAAAGCACCAGTATATCAGACCATAGTGTATAGTTGGTTGAGCCACTGGTGAGTCACAGCATAAGGGTTTTGTCAGAACAGAAACTGCACAACAAAACTGTTCAATTAGACAAGATGCACACAGAAACCTGCATATTTTTCATAAGAATAAACATTATTGAATCTTCAGTCAAGATTGGTAAATAGTGAAAATGTTTCTGGCAATATTTAGATGACATTTAAATGAATACTCTGGTTATGTTACACTGGGGTGGGTTTTTCTCTGTCAACGAGATTTCTGTCACAGACAATGAAAGCGAAGTTCAAATCACAACAGTTTTTCCTAAGTGAACCAAAGCATTTAGCGTATATGAATATTGAGCAAAGACACGCCACGGTTTTTCAAGTGTTGCAGGAAAACTATGCAATAGATATTCTCTAAGCAACCAACAGACTCTCAGCTGTAAATAAGCACAATAAATGAGCAGTGTAAGAGATGTACAGGTTTATTTATAAATAGTTTAAATTCTAGTAAACTGAAAGCATTATCTATAAGCAAATACAGGAGCTGAAGTAATTATGCAGAATCCCCTTGTAAAGTCGTAAATGGTCAGTATGAAGAAGGAAGCAACTGGATATGTCATTGTTGCCATCTTTCCTGATTCCGGAATCTTATAGAAAAATATCAGACTAACTGAGCTATTTTAGAAGTTCTTTTACACTAGATTTGCAATCGATTTTCAAGAGCTCAAAAGCTTATTCAAACAAATTTGAATTTTTTCACATTCCATGTTTCAGAAACGAGTACCTAGCCAGTCTGCAGTGAAGACTTTACAGAGATATTTACCTCAGAACTTACAGATGGCCTCTTTAAATAAGTAGCTATATTAATAGTTGCAGCTGAACAAAACTTTCATAATGACATTCTCAACTTTGTTATGGAGGTGGATCTCTAGAGAGGATAAAACTGATGTGATTCACCTCAGACTGGGATAGGATCATCAGCTGCCCCACATCACTTCATTTTTAAATGAAGATCCTCCAGCAGGACCTCATTCCTTAGCATATACATTACTGACCTCTTTGTATATTCCCAAATCCAAGGTTTTGAGTTTTCAGGGTACCATAGCAACAAAGCTTTCCTACCTCCTTCTTGCACATCCACTGGGATTTAACCTCTCTTCCTATCTTTTTAACCAATTATTACAAAACTAAAATATAAAACTTTTTTCCTACGTCCACTCTAACAAGTAGATACATAAAAAACACCTGCAATTTTTTTCCTGGCTTATTGATGAGATAGTTGTTTCTAGAGAAAATTTTGGACATCTGGAAGTATTTTTTGTGATAAGAGAACAGTGGAGTGACATTAAACAATATGAAAGAAAAAGGATGAACAGAATATCTCCACGATAATGTTCATATTTATTTGAGCAACAAAATAACTCAGCCTTTACATTTTTATTTGTTGACATGTATGCCTGTACTAAAAGAATAAATAAGAGAAACCAAAATTAAATTGACATGTAGCCTTCATCATTCTGAACCTTTACCTATCTCTCCCTTTCTCTACTTAAGCTGTTTTAGATTTAAAGCATTTGAGGAGAGTATTTACGTCTTTCTAAGCATTTGCAGCAAATGGGAAGCAGAAACATAAATCTTTGTATGGTTCTGTGGATCCTATCTCAAAAGAATCAATAATGCAGACATTTTATTTGAAGAGTTCTACAAATTAAATCTGTTTTTCTGTAATACTGTCTTACCTTGATTATTATGTAGACTACTTTCTTCCACAAATCTGTTTCCTATCACATGAATGGAACACGATACGTGATCCGAGAAAGTAGTAAGTTAAAACTGTAAAAACCTAATAGAAATCTCTTTTCTAAGTCCAAAAATCTCCCAGTGCATGTCACAATTCAAAAAGGAACAAATATAAATCTGGATAGCTTGTCTGAAGCCTCATGAACCACAGACTAAACAACCTCAATGTCAAGCCTCACCTGTCTTTATCTTGCTTTAAAAAAATATACACAGTATGATGAGTGGGCCATAAACATTGTTTTCTTTGGACTTTTATTTTCTTGAAAATTACAGTGAAAAATATTTCATTTTGTAGTCCTTCTAATATTGGCCAAATAAACAAGAGGCTGAATTCACAGAATAGGAGCAAAGTTGATCAGTCCTTAATGACATTGGCAGCTGTGAAATGTTAACCCCACATGTGGATACCGGAGCCCAAGTCCAGTATTTCTCAATCAATAGATGAATGCATTTCTGGATGCGTCTTTCTCAGTCTTGCTTAACATTCAGAGGGATATTAGAGACTGGAGCACACATTTCTTTACCTGCCTCAAAATGATTCTGAAAATGAAGGTAGGGAAACATTCTCTCTGGATCCATTCATAGAGGAAGAGCTCTGGCAGAACACAGTGAGACTAAATAAACTTCTGTTTTGAAAGGTGGAAGGCTGAGATGGGTCACTTCAGTGGTAAATTAGGTCCCTTGGAATGGACCTACCAGTTAAATAAAGACCACCTCGTACCGTGGGAATCTGGAGAGGTTAAAAAGTACTGCATGATAATTTCACAGTTCCAACCACAGACAGATTCTGGGGCATATATATCTTGTGCTTGCCTTCTCCTATACAATATTTATTACCTACCATCTCCCATTTCAAAGGTTTACATATTTTAATGCTTTATTACATGAGGGACGGTCTATCTTGATATAAGCTTTTAACCACTAAAAATGGTGCCTTTAGGTAAGGATTAACGCAGGTGAGTGTATATGCCAATACTTGTTTTATAAAGAAATGTGAGTCATATTCGATTTTAAATTCAAAAAATTATTTAAACAAGCAAGAGTAAAATTATGACAATTTTCTGTGTTAGCAATGGTCCTGCTCATCTGAAAAAGGATGTGGACTTCTTTATGACTACAGGTTACCAGGGCTATGGCTTTATATTCCAGCTGAGACAGCATTTCCAGACAGGAATGTTGTCTCCTGCCATGCTGGAATCATCTTCTATTGGAAGTTTCATAAAGATAAGAGTGACACCTAGTGAATCATTAACACTTCCAACATTTTTTCTGGGGATGAAAATGGTGAGGAAGGAACTCTTATTAATCTCTCAACCAATACTTAGATAATCCTGTTAAAGATCTGATGACATTTCAGCCTTAAGTAGTTTAACGGTATTACATGACAAGATTAAATATTAAAGAATTATATTAAGTGTGCCTGGTGTGTCTAATTTTTAAATTTTGATAATGCATCTGGTAAAACTGTCTAATAAAATATAAGGCTTCTCCAAGAAAATAGAAACTCTTCATTCCTTTTCAATAACATCATGATATAAAGAAAGTGCAAGACCCAAATTATTTTCTTTTGCACATTATTTTCATCTTATTTAACAATTAAAAAGCAAATCCCTTGGGTCTTAATAAACATTCAGGTTATTTTTATTTTCATGAAATTATAATCAACACATTCTAACCATGGAAGAGAATGAAGGGAATATGTTGGTCCATACTAGTTCAGGTAATTTAGAAATTATTCTTTTGTAAGCTTGACTGAAAAGCAACTGCAGTTCTTCCTCCATTTTACCGGACTTTATACATTGTTTCATGAGTCTGGAAGTATTTTAAGGTTTAGATGAACACAACGTTCCTTTGCTATCTGTTAATCTAACATCATCAAAAAGTGTTGGCACTGAAATACTTTTAATGTAATTCAGTTTCTTTTACCTCTTTGCTGCTCAGCGGAAACGAGGCAGCCAAAATCTATACGCAGGCCAGAATGGTGACCTGTAGTTTCCACATCTACTGATTTTTAGCACTCAGAGATGGATGGATTTTATTGCAAGGATATACCCCTTTTTTCAGGGCAATAAAGTTGTCTAACAAGTCACAACAGAGCACAGCACAACTTTATTAATTCACGTTATGAGGAAAGTAAATTTTCCAAACTTTTAATTCAAAGGTATGTTTTAGTTGTGGTTCTGTGAAGACTGTCACTTAAAAAATAGTACAGTTATCAGAATAAAATACTACAGTCTTCCAGCAGTCTATGTGTTCAGCTTATGATGATGTTGTAATTACATGTCAAATTTAGCAAAAGCAGTAGATTTCCACAGTATGCCAGATACCAGCAAGTCAGGACACTACACCTATTATAAAGCAGAACTTGTAATCAGGAGATAGTTTTGTGACACAAATTAAAAATTAGCTATCAGTACAGACTGATGTTTATTATTTATATCAGTTAAAATCTGTGATTCAATTTTATTGTAATTCATTATATGCTGATTTGGATAAACCTCTAGGTGGAATTTTCACGATCTTTTGGAATAAAAATGATGGTTAGATTTGTATGAACTTTAGTAAAGGTGAAGCAGGAAACTTTTTCAGGAAACAATTTTTAGGATGCTGTATGTCCAGCCTAGTTGCATGTCCAGGCAATCTTAGGTATCAGTGATAATTCTCCTATTGCCACTTTTGGAAAAGTGTATGTGGGGGGGTTGGGGATAGCAGTGTATCACTGCCTTTTTTCAGTGTATCACTGCCTTTTTTCCACCTCAAGTATTGATAATACTCCATCTTCAGAGTTACAAAATGAGAGGTTACAAAACCTCTTGCCCTCAGAGTAGTGAAGGCTTTTGATTCTATCCAGCATCAGTGAGGATTTCTTAATAACAGGACTTTAAAATTGTAGCTAGTTTCCAAAAGACCCTATCTTGTATACCCAGGTTTCCCCAGATCTGGAGCTGGTCTTGAGTCTTTCCATGTGTACACTGATTTACATAAATTTTATATGATAACATAGCTTCCAGCACATTACAATACTCACTGCTTACAAAAAACCCCTGATGTCACCAAAGGCAAAAAAAGAGGTTGACAGTAAACCTATAAAAAGTGTGCTGCTCAAAGGTACCACAATAAAAACATCTGTTCAACTTATTCAGAAACAGAAAAAAACCACCCAGAAGAAATTTCCTAAGATGGTCTTAATGCTGAAACCTTTAGAAACTTGTGAAATATTATCACACAACTGATACATATTCTTTTCAAAAGAGCAGATAGTCGAAACCTCAAAAAATACCAAATACAATTGTGTTTCAACAGGTAATTACTAATTTTTAATGCTAGTATTCAGCTAATTCTTCACTTTTTGTTTTCATGATGATACATTTATTTAAGAGTCCACGGACTAGATCTCATGAAAATTTTGACTGTGCCTCGCTTTCAAGGAAGTGGCCCACAGCAGGACCAAAACCCCACAGGTTAATTGTTTGTAGGCATATCTGCCTTCAGCCAAGCTCTGAGCGCTGCAGGGCATGTGACCTTTGACGCAACATTGTGCAAACCCTCCTAACCTGCTTCTTCAACAGTCCTGCTTCCTGCCTCACCAGCATAACTGGAGCGTTCCCACTTGTCCACGAGGTCTCTCACGTCTTGCAGGTGTGGGAAGTGTTTGGCCCCTCGTGCTGGAATAGTCCCACTCATGATAGTTGAGATACAATAGAAGCGATGCCTGAAATCATGTGTCATTCCAGTACTTGGGTAAGACACAGGTAGGCACTTCCATGCTCTGCAATTTTAGAACCCAAAATCTATCCTTGAAGGTAGAGACAACTGTTATGTGAAATATCAAGCAGTATTCACTGTTTTCATTTTATAAAAGTTAGTTCTATATTCATAAATTCCATTGCATCTCTTATTTTTTGGACTTCTAGGTATCCTTTCTACATAATGTGACACAAGTGGTTCTCCTTTTTGTGATTCTTATCATCTGAAGTATCTGATTTCTTCTAACAGTTTTGCAAATAGAAATTTACCTATTCAAGTATGCCTAAATACACATGAGGAAAGATAAACTTAAAATTTAAATTTTAATTTTGTGTGGGCTTACTGTATCTCTCATTAAAGTAATTTCTACATTTATTTATTCATATTCCCAGAATCCTTACAAGCTAGACAAATATTCTAATCTGTTTTATAGATGAAAAGCTTTGCTGCTGTCAAACAAGATAACTACTCATTCAAAAAGTTTTACAGACTTATGAATATAATCTGGACATCTTGCATTGAAGTCAGGGTTTTCCTAGTGTCAAAAAAAAAAAAAAAGAAAAAGAGGACAAATCTAGAAAGAATATACATGAATGCCTGGCAATATTTCCTCAGCTGTATTGCATATTGCTGAATAACAAAGTAAATCAGAGGATAAAAGTCTTTCTATGAAACTACAGGGGAGGTCCAGATGATCTCTCATTGTTTCTGTCTTCATTTAGAAGAATTAGGAACATATCTGCAGAAATCATCACATCTTGTTGAGGACCTTATGTCCATGCTGTATTTGTTTCAGGATGCTTTGCTTTGAACCGTATCCAGCCTGGTCCCATGCACTGAGTGTTCTCAGCAGCTGGTGTGCTTTAGATGTAATTTGGGAATGCACCTTCTGGCTTGTTTTACCCAACTAAAATTCAGTTTGTCTGCTCTGAGTCATCCATACAATAAGAACCAAAACCCAGCAAATGGGAACAGTCAGGATATTTGCTTTAGTGTGCTTCAGATTCTAGCAAAAATGCTGAAGAGGACCTATCCTTTTTATTTGTTGTGCCAGTTAGGCACTACATCTAGTGTGCTTTGTAGCAGCCTGACCTTGGAATGGCAAGAGACTTTGGGAACTCCCTCTCTCCTCTCCACTAGCTACAAGAAAGACAGTTCCTGGATTTTGAGCACCAAACTGTGCAACCCTGCACTGGTATTTCTGAGCTCTACGGGACCTGCATCCTAATGTCTCCTTTCCATAGCAAGAGAAGCATCAACTTGGCCTTCAGACTGTAAGCAGAAGGAATTATATAGGCAGTTATCAAATGCTGCTTAAAACAACTGTTACAAAAAATTGCATCCAACTCAAGCCAAATATTTAATTAACGTCTCCTATATTTGATAAATATGTTGGATTAAAATAATTTGCTGCCCCACCCCAACAAAAACCCTCAAAAAACGCAACAGCACCAAAAATACAAAAAACCCCAACCAAATCAAAACAAAACACACCAAAATGAATGAAACAAAAAACCCAAACATATCCT
Organism: Callaeas wilsoni; assembly: GCA_013398955.1. NCBI lineage: Eukaryota > Metazoa > Chordata > Aves > Passeriformes > Callaeidae > Callaeas > Callaeas wilsoni. The sequence continues at coordinate 348,041 of VWPU01008935.1, forward strand.
CTGCCCTAAATCAACATTTTAATCTCTGGTGATTTGAAGGGCTTGTAAAAAATGAAGAAACTATTGTTATAATTAAAAAAAAAACCAAAAACAAAACAACAACTTCATTTTGAAATTTATTTCTGTTTTATTTTAAATGCACTTTAAAATAATTTTTTTATTGCTCTGATTTTTCTTATCTTGCCATTACCTGAAAATAAATATTTGAAATAGATATGTACATATGAATACATATTACTTGAAAATCACAATTTAGTTTTAAATACCATAACATTATAAATATAGAATACTGTAGGGTTATAAATATTACTACAATATCTTAGAAAATATTAACAGAATAGAACTGGTTTCTGCAAAAATTTAGGTGGCAAGCAGTAGCATTCTTACTTTATATAGAACTTCCTATTTCTCTTCATGTCACACCACATTCATGTCTAGATGTTCTATATTTCTACAATGCCTTAGATATGAAAGGTACTTTAAAAACTTTTAGAAATATAGATTGGGAAAATATTTGCTGATTCTCCTGACTCCATCTGATCAGTCTGAGTCACACTGTGCAATGTGAAATTGCTTTTATTACAACAACCTCTGTTCCAGACATCACAGAGGAAAGAATGCAGGAATTCAGGATTCAGGATGCCTCACAGCAAGCCACGTGAAAAAATAATTTTTAATCAATAGAAGTAAAATTTAAAAGAGCCACAAACCAACAATAGAAGTAAAATTTAAAAGAACCACAAACCAACAAACAATAAAAATTAAAATTAAAAACAAAACAAAACAAAACCCAGAGTGTTAACACAAGTTATATACAGAAAAAGGAAATATTTCTGTTAGGAAGGAGCAAATGAGAAGTCTATGCAGACATGGAAGCAGCGAAGCACTTTTCTGAGTGGAGTATGCATAGTAACATCTCGTAGGTCTATGCACACACTTAGAGGACAAACAAAATTCTTCTTTGGTCCAATGATTAAGGGACTGAGGGATCTGTGGATTTTCATGCTGCACATGGACAACCTCCTAGGAATGCACACGGGCATACAATATGAAGGGAGTATAAGGAGCATGAGGTTTCTTCTAGTCATATTTCCTCCTCCTACCAGACTCTCATACACAGACTGCTCTGATGAAGAGAGAAAGTGGGGTATTTTTTGTGACCATGTAAAAGAGAATTAGACAGTGGCATATTCATTTAGAGTTTTCATTTCTCCTAGAACAAATAAGAGATAAACAACACAGACATTTTCTGCAGCAAAAAGAAAAGAGATCTCACACATTTTATATTTTTCTCTTTGCATAGACTAATAGTGCTGCTTCACCCCTGTTTAAGAAGGCGAAGAAACTGTAAACCAATTAAGAACCTATAATCCAACTCTTGGTACTTTTCCTTTTGTTTATCTGATATAAAGTTGCCTAAGGAATAGGATGCTATTGTTGTTGAGGTCTTGGGTGGGGACTCTTCACTCTATCAACTAATAGTAATGGGCTACGTTCTTTAATTTTGTACTGGGTAGTGGGATCCTTCTGAAGCCCTTTCGAAAAAGTAAAGACATAAGTTGAAGGGTGACATAACCCAGTAAAATAATGATCTAATCAAGGTGAACAGAAAAAATAACAGCAAAGTGTGTAGCATAACAAAATAAGTCAATAACCTCAATGCTCAATGTTGGTCCTACAGTATCAATCCTTGTCTATAGAGTCCAGCTTAGGTGCTAACTCTGAGAAAGCCTGTGCTATTAGCTTTGACAGGAACTTGTCCAACTCAGACTCCAGGATCCTTATCTAACTCATGTAGAGAAAGCTCTGCTCTTTGGGGGTAGGCTTGGGAAGTGGTAAAAGAAAATGGATCTATTTTATCACTATTTATATAGCTCTTTAAATTAACTTGGGACTGTACAGTATGCTGTTATGACAGCCTCTGGCCAGGAAATCTTACAGTTAAACAGCATGAGCCTGAAACAATATGTTCAATTATGCAAATAAACACAGAGTGGCTCAAAGGGCCAGATGGTGTGAATCAGCCAAGTCTTATACACTTAAGTGGTACTCAGGCAATTTACAGGAGTTAAAAATCTTCCACAAGATCAGTTCAGATGAGAGGTTCTGCAGAACATCTGCATTTACAGCTGTTTTGTAAGAAAGGGATGAGAAGTCACTGGGAGAATGCTGTCCAGGCACCCAAGGAAGAACAAAAGAAATCATTAAAGGCAGAGGAAACGGAGTTCACATAGTGGAGAGGAGAAGCTCATGTAGTGATTAGCCATGCAGTTACAGTGACACTTAGAAACTTTAGGTGAGCTAATACATCACAGATTTCTTGACAAACAGTAGTCTACTTCAGAATCCTGTAGAAAAAAAAAAATTAAATTGACATATTTCCTACAGTAGATTTTGTTTGATTTTGTTTCCCTGGAATGTAAACAAACTTTTATTTTCTAATGTTTGGCAGCTGATATACTGCAGGGAAAATTAATAATAAAAGGGGCAAGCAATCAGATCTTTTTAAAAATTAAAACCGACACTTCTTCTTGGACAGGTAGATGCTCTTTCTTTTTCTGTATGGAGATGCTCCCTGCTAGGCACTAATGCCAGAAAGCACCCCAGTAGTTCACATGGGCACCCCCTGGGTGTGGGCCCCTCATTTTCTCACCTGCACTGTTGGTCAGCTACCTGGAATGATGCTCATGGTATTGATGCCTTGGAGAGGCTGACCTGGAGCAGAGGCTGGACAGAGTGAAAGGATAAAGGGCAGGTATTTATTGAAAGGCCTTCACAGGGTACACCTCGGGCACTGCAGGAGTCTCGCAGAGACTGCACTCAGGATGGACGACAGTCACAGGTTTTTGGGACAGATATAAGTTTTGTCCATTTGCATATTAGAGGTTAATTGTCCAATTACAGCTTCAGGTAGTGGGGTCTCATTCTCTTAGTTTGCTCCCCTCCAACTCACTTTTGTTTACAGTTCTCGGGGCCTGAAACAGTGAGGTGTCCTTGATTCTCAGGCCTAGAGAGGAATTGTTGTGTCTGACTAAAATGGGAACAGCAGTTGTTAACACTCTATATGGAGCTCAGAGTTATACACTAAAGAATTGCAGGAGTACAAACATATGAAAATATAAAAGCTAAAATCCTAAGGCATCAGTATCTGGCAGGGAGGAAGCCCTGCCTGTCCTAGACGGGCTGAAATGGTGGTGGGGCCACTTCTGGCAGCACCAAGGTTTGACCACTGCTGTGGCCACTGCAAGGACTCTCTCCTCTGCTAAAAAAATCCCAGCCTTCCTTTATAGCTCCTTTTCAAGTGGACTTTTTAATTTGCAAGCCTCTTGGTAATGCCCTAGTTACTTTTTATTCTGTTTTGTGATTATCTTGCTTTACAATGTAACCTGTTTGGGGCAAATGCCTCATCACAGTTTTGTATATTTCATTCACACTCACCGCTATTCCCTCGTTAGCACTGATATTCCCTATGCCAACATATTCTTTTGAAGCATAGGCTGCACAAGGACCCTCCCAGACTGTCCAGGCAACCATATTGGGACATTTCCTAGTCACCTGAATATAAGCTCCTAATGCAAGGCAGGAGAAAAAAGGACTCAGTGAAATCTTGAATTTATAGGTAGTTACTACGGAAACATGAAGAAGGTATTTTTCTTTTGGAGTAGTCTAGAAACCTATGTTCAGCTCTACACTGCATTCCAAATTCAAGAAAAGTGGTGGAAAAAACCTCTTAATGACAAGAATGACAATTCCATTGAAATGCATTACCTGAAGGTAGAGACATCTGGAATTGCTTAGAGAAGACTGATCTCAAAGTTTAAAGATATGTACAGAGGAGAAAGAAAGTCTAGGAAATAAAGACCTCAGTAGCAGGGAGCTGAAGGTAGACAAGTTGAGATTGGAGAAAAGGTAAATATTTCAGGTGGATTTCACAATCCTTCCTCTTTAATCAGTTTTATTCTAAATAACTGACTTTGTCTCTTATAATCCAGATTTAAGCATCAAAGTAAAACAATACCCTGAGGACTAAAAAACCACACAAACTCCAGAACTATGTACATAAAATTGCATTCCATGTTTTTTCAAATCTTGATCGTAAAATTTGGTAGTGTAGATTTATACACATATTCATATATATACATATACACACATATATATAAAGTTTTCCATGGTACAAATATATGCACATAGTAGCTTAAATCACAGAAATAAAATTATTACCTTGTGATATGCAAGTTCAGATGTTACAGTTACAAGAGCTAGATGGAAAATGAAAATAAATTCTGCTGTGATAACACACATAAAAAAAAAAATCTCACCTAAAAAAAGTTAAACTTTAGTGCCCCCTTTTTCTTATTAAATGTGAAAGCTGTTGTACTCAGCAGCATGTCATCCACAGACCTTAGGAAAGGAATCGTTGTTAATCAGGAATATAGCTGGTGAATAGAAGTGTAATTACTTTAAGCCTCCCACAAAAATCCCTGTAACTGAAAAAATTAAAAGTTAAAAGAAGCTCAGAAGAAAATACAAAGAATTGATAAATAATTGGCATATGGGCTGATTCAATTAAAAAGATATTAATATTAAAGAACTAGAGTGCCTAGATTAATGTCACTCAATAGACAGCAAATGGAGGCGGCACTAAATACCTGTAGGTAGCAGAAAAGTAGTGGGAGGAAGAGAAGTGCTTGCTTTTTGTTCTGAAATCAGCTCACTGAAGAACCTGGCAACAGGCCTGGCTGCTATCAAACCTACATACCTCTTCAAGATCACGAAAGATTACCCACCGCTCTTTCTGAAAGATTAAAGTTTCAGAGTTTGAGATGTAGGGTTTCTTTCATTTTAAATATTACTTTGATTAGTTTTCCACTTATTTTTCTCAATTAACTCATGAAATTGTCTTCATACATTATTTTCATTTGTGCACAATTGAGTTCTTTCGAACAGGTGATTGATGTGAACAAGGAATGCTGAGGCTCCTTGAGTAAAGAGCTGCTATGGGAAGTAGGCTGTGAAAGGGAGGAGCCGTCCTTTTACTCTGCGGATTAAAGGACGATTCTGCTGAATACAGCCATGAGAATTCCACTTGTTCAAATCAGTAAGTGTATGTTTTCTCAGACTCTTCACCCTTTGGATGTTTTCTTATTTTCACAACACAGGAGTTTAATCTTCTACTCTTCCATTCGACATAAGGAAGACAAATTGTGAAATATTTGCTATTATGAAATCAGTTATTTCCCAGCCCACTTTGTACTAGGGTTAACTAAAAGTCTACCTTTGTCCCTAGCACGAGCAGGGAAGAAGATTAAAAATAATTTAAAAAACCAAACAAGAAATCAAATTTACTTGAAGTTTCAAATGTGGAGTTAAAAACAGCACTATAATTTAATAGTGGTTGTATTCACTTTTTAGTAAATTTTTAGGCCACAATAAAGGGCAATGACAGATACTCAGTAAGTACTCATAGAACAGAAACGGCTTGGCTATGGAGTGGAACAAGAGATAAAAAAAGGCATTGTGACTGGAGGAAAGCTTAAGTCCTCTGTGCCAGCCACCCTATTAGTCAGCATATCTCAGAAGTCATAACACCTAGAGGAGGGGCTCTATGCTAGCATTTTATTTTAATTTTGTTTTCTCAGGAACCTCTCTAGAATTCCACTCTTTAATGAATATATTCCCAGATAACTCTGATTTTCAGCTCATGAGAAGTCCTCTCCAATACATGTAATATTCTCACTGAATGTTCAGTCTGTGCAACAAGAAGTTCTACAGGGTCACGAAATGTTTCTAAAAAGACTCACGTTTTGTGTGCAAACCCAGAACTTGTTTCAGAACATCACTGTGTATCTGTTTGGTTCTTTTGTTCTAGGAGAAGCTACTTTCTCTTTTGTGGACACAGGCCCAAATTTGTTCATAAGTCTGTGTACATATAAACCAGGGATCAATTTGAAGATTTATTCTGAAATAAGGATAAAAATTGGGAGGTGAATGTGCAGGAAGGTATAGAAGAGGTACCTTTGGTGATGTGAGGAGAGGTAAAGACCAGTGATTATCTGTTCACTCCCCAAGCCTGGCAGGTGGAGTCTGTGTGTCTCTGCCTGTCTGTCAGTCTGTCTCTCCCTCTGCAGTGGAGGGTGTCTAACAGAGTGCCCAAGCTAGGATAGCCTGCTGTCAGTAAATCCCTGGTCGGTCATATTAGTGTAGATAAAGTGCCACAGGAGCGGCTGCCTAATTAGCCAGGCAAAAGGAAGAGATTCACAGCTACCTGCCTGGAAAGGCAATGCCTGCTTGCTTTGACAAAAATACTGCAGCAAGGTAAACACACAGGAGAGAAAATTAATGTGCCTCAAGAGCAATATTGGCACAATTAATACCAATAAGCAGATTCGGAAAGAAGCTAAAGATGAGACAAGCTTTCCAAAAACCTTCAGAGAAGTATCTCTGCTCCAGAGTATCCACAATTTTCTAGGTGATGCTTGCCATATTTATGTATGGGATTACATGGCGCGTCTGACAATGGCAAACCAGACAAGATGCTGTCTAGTAGACACTGTGAGTCCTATACAGAATGCTTTTAGCAAAGGACTTTGATAGTGAATATAATGGGGAACTTACTTGCTAGAATTAATTTTGATTAGACTGTATAATAGTACCAAATTTAAGTTGGGGAAATGGATTTGGTTATTACATTAAAAATAAAGCTGGATAAAGCAGCTCTGAGAGCTATCCACTGGATATATGAGTATAAAAATGTATTGGATACATTGGAGTAATTCATTTTTCAAGATGGATTTCTGATCAAATAAAATTTCTTCAATTGGAAAAAGCTGCTCCTTTGAATTTCACATCAATCTCTATTTTTAATGTGTGTATTTTTCCGCTTTGTTTGTCCTTTGTGTCTTGATTACAACATAGTTCTCTAGACCTTGCCAAAATGAACTGCCAACCAGTTTTTCTGTCTCTCTTTTTTTGGCATGCATCCCTTCAGGTCAAAGGTTAAACTTATTGAAATCTTATTGAGGTATGAGTTGTTGGAAGAGAAGAATTGGTTTTTCCGTGCAGCAAGGACCTTAAAATCTGACACAGATATGAGCCAGTATAATTGTAGAAATGCAAACTGTATGCCATTTTATTTTAGTTGTTCTTAAAAGAAAATTATTGTAAAAAGATTAGATTTAATATAGCATTTTGGTGACTATGACACAAATTATCATAAGTAGGGATGTGGGATTCTGTTATGAAAAAGAAGGGGTAGCATCAGAGAAGAGTGATATTGCTTTAGGTGCTGCCTGTTAAAAAGAAAATAATAATGTGTTAAATAGGATTTATGAAAATCAGATTATGAGGCTTTCAAGTTAGGCAGTTTTCCAGAGGTGCAAAAAATAATGTCACTCTTTATATCAAAGTAATCAGCTTTTGCACTTACAAAGAGTCTATTTACTGACTCTTGTAGGAAAGAGTTGTTTTGGTACTCAACTCAGCTAATTACTTTGACTTTAAAGGAATAGATTAGTGTAAAATAATCTTTCTAATGCCTATTACTTTGCTTGAGCTTTGGTAAACATGCAAACTAGCCATTAAGGGGGAGTAAAATATATCATCATAGTATTAAAAGTTCTTTTGACATCTCTGAAATAGTAAAAAAATGGTAGCAATGTAAAACTGAGCTCCTAATGAAACCTAGGTATAATTTCAAATAGCTAAGAATTGAAGATTATAATCCTTCATAGTCAAGGGTTAGTTATAATAAGAGATCAGCATCTCTGCATATTGGCATGGCAATGTCTCTGAGCAGAATCCCAATCCCTGAATTAAGTGTCCAGGGCACTTTACATGAGGAGAATCAGGAGAGGTTGATTCTGGAAAATGGTGGTCCACAAATCTCATACCCTGAAAGGGAAGCCTCTGAAAGTAAAGCACTGGGAGATGTCAACTGTAGCTGGAATCTTGCCTTTCACAACGGAGGCTGAACTAAAGCAAAATGCTAATTCCTGATGGGTATCCTTAGCTTTGCTTTCCCACCTCACATTTTCACTCTTTACTCTTCAGGGCTGTCTCAACCAGAAACAGGGGTAGAAAGCAGTTGACTGAAATGGATTTTTTCTGGCTTCCTTTCAGCTATTTGCAAGTTAGCATACAGTGCGAGGCTCTAAACCCAAAGAAGAACACTTTCCTTCTACCTGGCTTGGACACCATCTTGGAGATAACCAACATTCTGCTGGAGAAGGCCTAGAGCAACTAGACCTAACTTGAATGCCAATGCTGTTTTGAGCTGGGGATCCACCTTGATGACTTCTGCAGGTCCTTTTCAACCTCAATTACCATTCAGTTCTCTGACCCTGGGAAAGAACAGCCCATAGAATATCCCTCAAGGTGGGGATCCATGCAGAAGCTCTGGAATAGCTTATTTCAGTTCTACTCAAAGTAAGTCAAGTTAATGTTCTAGGTTGATTATTTATAGCGAAAAAAAAAGAATTCAGAGGTAGTCTGAGGCTTCTCAAAAGGATAAGTGATGCCATCTGAGGAATAGCGAGCTGTCTGTACTGAGGAAACAGCTTAGCAATCAGAGTCTGCAAATTTGGGGGTGTAGAAGTGAAAGTAATGACTTTGCTTTTGGAGGGGGCTTCTCTCACTTCTCCCAGAGGTGCTGCTGGGGTACATATGCCAACTGCTCCCTCAGATGTGGTAACAGCTTGGTTTTCCAGGACCCCAAATATCCACAATTTGCCATGCATAGTTTGTACAGCCATAACCTCCACCTTTGCTCAGAGCTGGTCACATAAAATTAAGACTACCCCTACAATCAGCTTACTTAAGACCTCTTTTCCTTTCTTGACTGTAGGTCAAGATAATGAAAGTATATAAATTCACTCACCAAAACGTAGAGGGAAAGTATACCTATAAGATCAGAATCTGAGTTGTCTTACAAAGGAAGTTAAAACCAGGAAAGAAGTACATGCTCATTCTACTCTGTCCTAATACAATTCAATCACAACTCTGTGAGAATAATGCAAAGCAAGACTTCTTCTCCGGGGTGGGTTGTGTTGATGCCTTCCCTCTGGGCAGTGTAGGCTTGGTCTGAGACCCCTGTCTGAGAACAACTTCTGTGAGGATTGCAGCACTATTTTTTAGGTCTCAGCCCAATATCTTTGACTGCAGCCTACATCCTAAGTTCCCTCACCTCAAGCTGCTAGAGTAAGGGATAAAATCCAGTTTTTCAGTCCAAATAAAAAACCTTTCTGTGCTGAGAGCAAGCAATAAGATGACTACTGTGTCCATGAGCTCTACTCCCAATGCAGAGCCTGCACTGAGTGTGCTTGCTGTGCACCGTTCTATCTGTTTTTGTCGCATGTGGATGCAAATACAGGCACCTCCGCCGAATTTGCAAAACCCTGAATATACACCCCCAGCATAAAATACCGTGCTCTCTAAAGAGCAGTCTTTGGTCCTTCAAATCATCCTTTTGAAGGGGATGCTGACGACCGCCTCCAAAGTCTTAAAATAGGCATGATCAAGTCACAAAAGGGTTCTGTGGTTAAGAGCCCTTCCACAGCTTATCCAAAACCCAGACTGCAAATGTCAAGGCGAATGCAACGTATAATTATCCCAGAAGGACAATAACAATGATGGCATAAAAGCTCTAAATACTCACAGTGCCTTTCTTATTTTTATATCTGCCACGGTCACTACTCTTTCAAGATGAACACAACTCTGAAGTGAAGCTTTTAGTGGCTTAGTAAAAATGGAGATTTTGGTGATGTCTGGGTCACAGGTGCTCTATTAATAACTTGGAGTTTGAACTAGCACTTTCTTTTTAATCATTCTAATGACATTTTAAACTTTTTGTTCTTCTTTGCAATAGTTTGACAATACTTTCCTGAGTGTTTCTGAAAGATTAAGGTCCAATAAAAGTACATTCAAAGGATTTTTAGCTTTAAATAGCTTCTGTAGATTCTCCCTCATTAGTCCCTCCAGATTTGTAATGGTTCGTGACATTAACTTTGCATCCCTTGGGTTTGTTTCTTCTTATGCATTCTAATATTTGCTTAGCTTGTACAAATAACTCTGTTATTTGCCTTGAAAATTCCACATGCTAAATGAAATTGGCCTGCTGATTCTTTATTTCCCATTAAAAGATTTTGAAGGCATTATCACCTGGGCTAGCAAAAGCAACAAAGTTAACATAAAAATAAGCCCCAAACCTTTCCAGAAGTTAGGGAAACTTGTTCATGTTTTGAGGGTTTTTTAATTTGTCATTTATGTATCTTGCAGAGCTTTATACTTTTAGGAAAGAGCCACAAGCAGACATATAAAGGAAATGGTTCTGTCACGGAATTGGCTGAGCTTATTAATTCAGGAAAAATAGAAACATAGGAAAAAGTCTTCTTGTAAGACAAGCAGGAAAATCTGCTTGACAAAGTCATTTTTTATGTTTAATTTTCTTTTTTTAAGCATGAAAAAGTAGACAATTAGGTACTTCACCAACTCTCTTGAGCTTGTGAAATTTAGCATGTATATATGATAACTTCGCTCACTCTATTTATTTTATTCAGAACATAAAAGTACATGTTTGTTTGAGGCTCTAAGTACTCAGAAATCTGTTTCAACTATGTATTTATTTGCTGAATATATAAGTATATTCTGTAGCAGCAGCAATAACTCAGAAGACAAATTTTGAAGTTGTATAAACAAAAAGACCAAGATTATGAGAACATAATCAGTACTTTAAAATACTGCTTTTTTCGACTATTTTTTTTTTCTTTCTGTGGTCAATTTCAATTTTAATCTATGTTCTGATCTGGCTTACTTTCCCGGCCCTGAGGCCATGACCAGACCTGATCGATCCTACCCAGGCCTGGCAGTCGCTGCACATTACCATCTGACACAAAGGAGAAATGTAACCAGTCACAAAGGTCATGAAAGCAGTGCCTTACTGTAAACACTCTTTTTTATCCTTTACACTTATTGATGATCTTTCAGCTTGACTGCTCTCCATCACTTTATATTATCACCAAAATTGACTTTCATAAATGACAGCTAGATAGAAGGAAAAAGTGTAATGTCATAAAACATATTACTGGATAATGAAAAAAAAGTTTTTACTAACTGATGACTAGAAAAATAAATGCATTTGTTTGTTTCCTTATTTTGCATTTTAATTGATCAAAGTATTTTTTATGGTTCTGCAGACAGGGAAAGAGGGCAGCAAAAACAGATACCAGGAAGAGATTTATGTTATGCAATTATTTCTAAAATAGCTGTGGCTGAAATGGAGTAACAACAGGCTGGTTTTACTGTAAAGAAAATGAAGGCAACCCAAAAATGAAACAAGGGTCTTTGGCGTCTGCCCAAAGCCTAAGGGCTTTGTTATTTTCTGTTGGACTTTGCTTCTGCTTTTCATTATAAAATAACATTTCTTTTGTTGTGTTTTTTCTTTCTTTTTTTTCTTAAGATATATGGCTGCATTTTTTTGTCCATCTCTCATTGATCAGCCTTTATTGATCATTCAGGAGGCTGTTGTTTGGCCTCCTCTCCCACTGGACATGTGAGTTTTTAAGATTTTGAGTCTCAATAAAGTCCAATTACTGAGTCTGTCTTTGGACTTTTAAATGTGATGTCTTAAAGGACCTCTGTTTGACATCAGTCTTGAGGACTAGGAATGTCTAATCTGACTGCCAAGGTCCTAGGACTAATGCCTCTCTTCCAGACGTATACCCTGAGGACACTCATTTTCCAGAAGTCCAGGCATGTGATTACTATGATTTACAATAAACTCTCCAAGGATACAGAGTAATTGAAGCCCATGAAAGCCAAGGGTCTCAACAATTCTACTACTGTTTTTACAATTATAGCCAGAACAAAAATACAGAGGAGAAACACTACACACCATCCCCTTCTTTATATTCTTCACTATCAGAATTGTATGAGGCTTTGTCAAGAGGTCTTCCGAGATGTATGGGATCACTCTCCTTAGCTTTGTCTTGCTCTCCCCTTACTTGCCCTTCTTGTTATCAGTGACCTTCCAGTCTCTCTGAAATGGCTCGTGAAACCTCTTTCCTTTCATGTCAGTTTTTCAGATGCATTTGATCAATCCCAATAGCTGTTGAAAATGTGTAATTGCTTAATCTTCACTGACTCCTTCTTTTCCACATTGACTGTACAGCCTTTGCAGACCTATTGAAAAATGCATGGCTGAACCTCTGCAGTTCATCCATCTGATTCTGATTTATCCACATGAAATATACATGCTATCGTGTACCACACTCCCAGGTGGAGCATCCTGGGAAACTAGTTAAACCTTTCAGTACAGATAGAAAACAGATCAAGGTCAGAAAGATAAATGTCAATGTTATGCAGAAAGGTTAATTCAAATACAAAGTATCATACTTTGCATTAGAAAAATACAAAACCTCCCTTTCTCGCTGTGCATTGCAGGAGTGAGCAAAAATACTACTGCAGTGGTCAAGATTGCTGCTTGTTGGTGATGATTAATGAAACATGCGCTGAAGTTTATTACAATGACAAATATTTAACATACCATAAGGAAAGTTAATAAACATGAGAAGAAAGAGTCTGGAAGGGATCAAGAGAGAAGCATTCTAATTCAGGCTGCAATTGCACTTGAATTTACTACTGATCTTGACTGAAATCCTTCAGTGCAGTTACATTGAAGCCCAAGTCTTTTAATGAATAAATTACCCACTTGGTGATCATCAGTTGAGAAAAGTTCATTTCTCGCTAGTGAACAAACCATTGATTTTCCAGTTATGTTTTGGGGTTATGGGTTTTGTTTTGCGTTGTTTGTTGTTGTTGGTTTTTTGTTGTTGTTGTTGTTTTTGTTTTTTTTAAATATCCTGGCTCCACAGAAGAAAATAAGAATTTTACCAGTATCTTTACTGCACGTAGGCCTTCTCATCAAAATTTCGGAAATTTAGTGGGATAAGATCTAATATCTTGGAAAATGGAAAAAGTAACATTATACAGGGCACTCAGTGGGTCTCAGATGGCTCTCAGCTTGCAAGAGAGGTAAAAAGTATTCCTCCTTCTTTGACATGTAAGCAAGAGTAGTTACACAGGGTAATTTTCCAGGCTTAGCAGCTAGGATGAAGGAGAACTGGGATGCACAGTTCCCTAAGGGAGCCAAACAAGCCTTCCTCTGAGCCATCTAGGAATGTGCATGAGGGGCTATGGACCCATGTTGTGATCACAATATGGGTGAACTCCAGTCTGCTACAAGAGAAAGGGGAAAGGTGGCCAAGAGAAAGTAGTTGCTTATGTGCAGTTTTGGTATAACTTGTCAAAATAAAGCAGTGCTTCTTTTAAAAATCACTTTGAGGGACCCTTCATAGGATTCTGATCTTCACAGTACTCTAAATCTGAATAGTGAAAAATACAAGATATTTGGTATGTTCATCTCAGATTTCAATAGCAATTTTTTTCTGCAGCACGTATATACACAGATAAAAAAAATCTCTTTGAAATCAAGGTTGCCCACTACTTTGCATAAAAAGTTATAAACCTTCGGGTGAACTTCCAAATGAACTTCTAAAAAATATTCTTGTGGTTTTTGTTTGTTTGTTTGGGTTTTTTGTTTGTTTTTTGTTTGTTTGTTTGTTTTCTAACCATTATTGTCTGAAACAATACATTGAAAGCTCTCAGAGAAAAAAAGGGAACGGTTAACTTTGTTCACTTTTTATCATCATATTTAGCCATCACATAGGACTAACTGAGCTATGCCAGTCATTAAAACAATGTAAGAAATAACTGAAATGACAAGGACCCACCTGGAAAAGGTCCTGTTCCTTTAAGGAAAAATAGAGCTTAAGTGTGACTTTAGTTGAGATTAAATAGAGTTGACACTCAGTATTTTGAAATATTAGAGAAGAACAGAGAAATCTAACAACTGGCTTTTAACTTTGAAAACTTTTGCTTTTAGTGGTACAATCATCTCTTCTGCTTTTTAACAGGAAACTTTTTAACGTCTTACTATGACTTTGGCATAGGTTTGATGGTGTAGTGCATGGCTTCGATTTCAGACACAGCTAAATATAAAAGAATAGTGGAGAGCACTAATTTATTGATGTATTCATTTTTCAGAAAACCATAGTTTGATTCAGAAAAGTAATGGAATTAACAGGGCTATAAATAATATTTTATGGCAGAGGCCAATGGCTGGCAACTCAGTATTAATTTTTTTTTACCTTCCTTATCAAGCAAGGACTCAGAAAAAGATTGCTACTGACAAGTTTTCTGTTTGCCTTTGATGCTCATACTTTTAGCTCTCCAGTCTTGTAAAACATGACCAAAAATACAGGAGGAATCATTTTCCACTGATGTTCATAAAACAGTAACCATTGGTGTTGTAGGGTATGTATTCCAGGTTGTCCTGTATTTACTAAAAGTTAAAGATGTCATAATACTTCTTACCTAAAATGCCTAAGGAGGAATGTAAGAATGTGGGTAAAATATAGAAGAACCATTCACAAGTGGCTGGGTGAGGACACTGAGAGGAAAGTGTTGTAGAAAAAAATGGTGTGAAAAAATAAAAAGGAACAGAGATAGTATTTCTTCAGTAGAATTTGTTTAGGATATTATCCTGAAGAACTGCAGACAGAATGCAACCGAATACCAGAAGAAAACACAGCAAATCCTTAAAGAACATTGGTATCAGTGTGGCAGATTTTCAATACTCTAGAAACTGATGCTCTGGAAGTTGAGTTTAGGAGATCTTCTCATTAGAATAGCAAATAGTTCCACAGGCTTACAAATGTGTTCTAATTTTCAGTGGATTTTTTAATGATTTTTTTTTTAATAAAAATATGGTTTCAATCTATTAATCCCTAATAAAGCATTAGGAAATGTTCATGAGGGTAATAAGAAAATTATCTTCTCCCCTAAAAAAACCCAAAACATGGCTGTATTTTGAATCTCTAAATCTTAAACAATTATATTGCATAGAATCTATATGCTGCCCAGGTATCCTTACAAGCGTTTTCTTCAAGAGAGGAAAGCCCATCAACATTTGTAATAAGCTAGTGCTGCCACCTATAGCAAAATAGACTTTGCCTTTTAGCCTACATCAAGGACAGTGCAAATCGAATTATACTGGAAAGAAAAGAACCTACAGAATTGCAACTGGGATATAGAAAATGAATGACTGTTCACTGAAAATTGTGAATGAAAACTATATGTAACAAGAGCAATTATTTTTATACATTTCTATTTATCAATTCATTTCCTAGTTGTGTCACAAAAGTAGTAATTGGCAAAATCATATAAACCACATTCCTCAAAACAGTCCTTTTTTTATTCTATGTGTCCCAATCTGATTGTGATAATAACGTCAAAAATATCTTTAAAATTGAGCTAAACCTTACTTTTTAAAATACATATTTCAGATTTTTCTCTTGTAAGCTATCTGGATCTGAGTTCGGGAAATTAAATGTTTTCTGTGTTTCACATATTCTTATTTACGCACAACTTCTGTCATGCTCAGTTCTTCAATTTGGCTGGCACTAAGCAGTAGTAGATTTAAAGTGTTTCTTAAGAGAACCATCCTTGCTTTTACATTTGTTCTGTAGAATATCACCAATCCCTGAAGATCCCAAGTGTCTGAGCTACAGAACAGTCCTATTAATGATTGCTTGAACAACACAACAAGCTAGCAGGTAACCAATTGTCAGTAGCAATTGGCAACCAGTAAAACACACTGACATATTGAATTCTGCCTTGTTTCTGGGAACTTCAGAGATTTTAGTAATTCTTTAAAAGATAAATTTGTAGACAAAATGCAGCAGTAACATTGTGAGGTCGTAGTTTTCTTGGCATAAGCTTAACTATCATCCTTAGCAATGAGTCATGGCATAGTTTCCTCACCTGGTTTTGTAACTTATCACACGACGCCACAATTTATTGGTTAGATATTTCTTTCAGAGATGCAGCTTCTCTTCGCACAAAGAAACAGAAAAAGAAGGGACCACAGTATCATATTGATGCCCCAGTAGCTGTAGCTAATGCAAGTGAGAAGATTAAGAAATAGCACTGGCAACTACAGAATCGTAATAGGGAACACAGGCTGGAGTTGGAAGGAATCAGTCTCCAATGCAGTAAGAATATTTATATGCTTAATAGGTGAGATGCAAATGGTTAGTCTTGAGTTACATGACATTATTTCACACTCCACAATACTTTTAATAGGGCTTTAGATTAATTATATAATTTCTGAATTTTATAACAAATAAAAGAAAAATATCTAGAAAATATATAGGTTGTTAATGAAGACTTACTAATTACTATGTAAATGTTTTGTAGGGTAAACATTGCATTTACTCATACAGTTCAAATGGATCATTACATTTTATAGATAACTAATTGTGTATCAAAAATTAGCAATGTTCCCTGTTCCAGTGCTCATGCTTATTTTAAAAGTAAGGACTCTTGCAGTCAAAGCAAAGGGAATGATGATTGTTATTAACAGTAGTAATAATAGCAGTACTAGCATGTGGTGGATGTTAGTTTTTCTTTATATTTACATGAAGAGAAAGACAATCACAGGAACAGATTGCTTAGTTCAATCTTGAATCTCTACCATTTCACTTCTTTAAAAAGAAGCTAGACAGACATCTGTCAGAATGATCCTGTGTTGAGGAAAGGAGTAGACTCAGTAACATTCTAGGTTCACTGTAGCCTTAGTTTGTGATTTTACAAAATTACCAGCAGTAATATTGCCTTGATGCCTTTCTGTTCTGCTTTTTTGCCTTTGTTCTTCCTTTCTCGTTACCATTCCTTAGACCTGCCTCAGTCTGCACAAGTGTTTGTGTGATCATACTCTGAATGAACACAAAAAACTTAAGATAAAAGTAAATCTTAAAAAAAAAAAAAATTAGATTTTTAAAGCAGGTGCACTTTAGACAGCAACTGTTATTGAACGTTTTGTCTCTCAAAATCCTGGCCTTATTTTTCTGTGATTTTCTATAATAATTTCATAAGAGTATAGATATTCTGACTTCCTACAATGCATTCTGAGCCATCACGCTGTCCTAGTGCAAGGTTCACATAGAGCTAGTCACCCTGAAAACAGCATGGTTAGTAACAACAAAACCCAGCCTTCATCCAGCCCACAAACCAGAAACTATAGCTTGCAAACCATTTGCACAAAAAATGTTTATTATATAGTTCTTCTCACAAACTGAGAAGATAAGTAAAATGAGACAACAGGTGTTGTTCAACAAGACCTTTCAGCAGATGCCCAATTTAAAGCATATGAGCAATTCCAAAGTCAAAGCACCTGACTCCATGCATAAGAATATTTTATTGACTCTTCTGCAGTACTGGGAATGAAGTAAGTGAAGGGTGCCATGGCAACAGTAACTCAGCTCTTTCTGAGGAAGGGGGAGTTCACAGCACTTTTCCATGTTTAATACAGGTCTCTATGTTCATTTTGCAAATAAATTTGCAAGAGATTGACTGAGTCTTTTAATTAGCATATTCATGAGTAATGTTGCCCTACAGTCCTGAGTCCGTAGTGTGGAAATCGCAGGTCGTAGTCATTCCATTGACTTCATGCATTCATTATAAAGCACGATAATAAAGAGGGGGTTTATTCTAAGTAAGCGAGGTACATCAGCTGACCAGTAACTGCCATATTAATAGGCTTCTAAGCTTGTCACCAGTTATAAGAAGAAATACCACAGAATATTCCTTGGAAATTTGCAAATTCTAGGAAGGCAAAATGATCAGTGTATCTTTTAAAAGTGACTGAAAGAGAACCATGCCTGTATATCATTACCGTAATTTTTTCTATATTTGTGTGGAAGTAGAAAGACTTTTAGCTTGTACATTTGTTCACTACAACATTCTTGTTACTCTTGAAGTCAGTAAAATATACTTTTACTTTACTCTCTTTTGGTAGAAGAACAGAAGGAAAAAGTTTAACTTTGATATGTATTGCTGGTGATCCACTGAACCTAAATTATCCCTCTATGAGCAGAAAGGGATAGAAACCTTCAGTCCACCCAGACATAAGTGTCTCAGATGGGATGACATCTTCTACCTGTTCCTCTGCAATTACTGTTGAAGAAAACTAGATGACCATCTAAAAATAGATTACTAAATTTTAAGCCTAGGCTAAACACGGAGTCATCAAATTTAGCATTGGTTTCGTCACTGTTTATCCTTTACAATTGTATCATCATACCTGTGCAGAGAAATCCTTTGACCTCACAAGGACTTTTGTGCACATGGTAAAGTCTAGAAAAATCACACTTTTATTTGTGGCATTTTCTCAAATACACTGGAAACAGTATTTTTGTAGGTATTTAATGCATATGGAGGTAGATTTGTACTTAGGCTATTGAATAGACAAAACTCATCTAAACTAACAAGAACCTCTTAGAAATTAAGTAATAAGGATGATAAGGTATAGCTTAGTCCTCACTAACAAAGACACTAACAATGCATCTGTGTGAGATGAGATGCTATTTATCTCTGAACATCTGAATGTTTTGAAGGCATGAAAACAACACTACCACTTTTGAGTAAATTAATGGAAGAAAGTTATCATAAAATCTTTATTTTTGTTGCTTTTCCCACTTCGACCAATGCGTTATTTTCAAGATCTTTCTGTTTCCTATTACAGCAGTTACCCACACAATTACATAAGAAATACAGGTGAAAAGGTGTTAATTAACTAACAATGAAATGTGAAGTTCAAATAAGAATGGCATTCTGTTGGAGGGTAAGAGGGGTGGGGGGCGGGAAGGCAGCTACATTTAGCTGAATGTAGCTAAACCCAGACCTGCAGAGATCTGTGTGCCTGCTTACCTACTGATATGTGGGAGTACTTTGACTGTCCATGTGAGTTTAGTAAGCATACAAGTAGCTATTCATTGCTTTAGAGCCTTGAACTGTGCCTTTGTTCAATATTTTCAAGTGCTGTTTGCTCCTCAGGGGGACTGGCACTACTTAAGTCTTCCAAATCTATCTCAAATGCCATGTAGAGCTAGGAAGGATTGTATTTGAGAAGAGCGGGAATTTAGCTTTTTTCTTCTGCATTAGTATCAGACAATTATTTACTCCAAATTTCATAAAACACACATGCCATGCCTTTTCCATTTCTGCTGCAGCAGAATTGTCTTCTGAAGTCCCCTCCCCTAGTTCCTTGTAGCTAATGCACTAGATACATCTTGTTAAAATGAAGCAGAAACTCAAAATCAGTCATGTGTAACAGTAAGTTGACAAGTGTTGCCCCTCACCATGAAGCAGATGAGTGACTTGGAAAAATGCCTGCTTGTATGTATTACCATGGGTCTTGCAAAATCCGTGAGTTTTTATTTAAGGACTGTACCAGGAGTCACCATTAATCCTTTCATAAAGTGTTTTCGCTGTGTACCAAGATGTGGGATCTCCGTCTCTCCTAGGCTCTTTTATGCTTTCCAGGAATCTGACAGCGTTTATGGGAAGGGGTAACATGGAATGACATCAATTAGTCTGCATTTCAAGACTGGAGAAATGAATTGGGATTAATCTGTGTCAGAGATTAAGTTTACAAACACAGGTAAATATGTTAAACACAGTACTAGCAGCTGTGTCCCTGTGTGGACTGAATATAAAGATGTTTCCATTTCTGATTAGGCCTTCAAAAAAAATAAAAAAAGGCAGAAAGCAGATGTCTGACCTGAAGCATCATCTTGACACTATCTGTAATTTCTGTAATTTCAGGTACCCTAATGAGGCGCTTAAACCTACTTAATAGTCCATAAGTCCTTATCTACTAAAAGATACACATTCAATTTTATATGAGCTGATATTCCCCCTCCATTCACTTTATAACGCCCTCTATTCACTTTATAATGGATATGCCAGTATCTTAGGCAGAGCAATTAGATGTGCAATATTAGATGGGATGAAAAAGGGTGTATGTATATAATCTGATGCAAAGCACTATTAGATATTTTCTCTTCCTTCATCTTTGATACTCTGTGCTCAACTATTTATTTCAAAATGCCAGTAATGTGCTTTAATTAATGATGGATAAGTTAAACCTTAAGAGTGACAGTAGAATTACCACACTAAGAAAAAGCAACACTCAAGTTTCATGGAATTTATTCCATGTGGTTGAGTGAACATATTTGAATCTTCTCTGTGTATCAAACCAGAGAGCAACATTTTTCTTCTGAAAAAGGAAAAATAGGAGACTGTCACAGTTTAGTGTCTTAAAAACTCTTTTCTGCAAACTTGGCTTTACATTTTTGTGTCAAAACAGGGTGAAAACAAAATATGAATCACATTACTCTTAGCAGACTTATTTAATATCATAAAATCACCATGTAAATCATTTGTCAGGAAAGATCTGAGAAAGTAGTAGATCAGAAATACACAAAGGATTTTGAAACATGCAACATCACCTACCTCACATGTTAGTGAGAATTCCCTCTGTAATAAGATTTACTATTTCTCTTCTTATAAATCTATAAATTCACCATAAAATAAAATTTTTTAAATTGTGGAAGAAAATATCACTTTTTTTTTATTGCTTGTAAGCAGGGAAAATGTTCTTCAAAATGTTGTCTTTGCCATGTTGAGATTTTTAAGATTATCTGTGTTTGTTATGTATGCAATACCTTTTTTTTGTGTACATCCTAATCTTTAATTAATGTCCACCTATTAGCTTGCGAATGCAGACATCAGTTTCAAATATGTTGCCTAGTTCAAGTGTGGATTAGCACTCATTCTGTTAGTTAAGTTGATATGAGCAAATATATGGCAATACATGAGAATTGCATATCAAGCATTTATATGCTGCATACATGAAGTATAGCATACATTTTAAGGATACATTATTTTATCCTTATGTTAATTTATCTCCACAAAACAACAAAATGAAATTATTAAGACGTACAACTATTATCCAGATTCATCCATACTCAGTCTTGCAAACAATTGTTTTTGTGGCATTTAACATAACTCACACATAATTTAGTCAAGATGGGAACTCAGAAGTAGCTGACAAGGTAAGAACAGCTATATGAAAGTTTGAAAACTGAAACAAAAAAATACAGACTTTCCAGTCAGAGCACTATTGAAAACAACAAAAAATATCCATGATAGTTGATATTTGATCGCTAACAAGCTCTGTTCTAAAAGCGCAAATGAAAGAACATCAACATTAAAAGAAATCATTCTTCCACTCTGCTTCACCAGTCTTCTCTGCTCTGCTCTTGTGAGGCCCCACTTGGAGTGCCGCATCCAGCTCTGGGGTCCTGAGCACAGGAAAGACATGGACCTGTTGGAAGAGGGCCAGAGGAGAGCCACAAAAATCATCAGAGGGATGCAACGGCTCTCCTATGAAGAAAGGCTGAGAGAGTTGAGGTTGCACAGCCTGGAGAAGAGAAGGCTCTGGGGGAGACTTTTTTCAGATTTTCGATGCTTAAGAGGGCTTGTAAGAAAGATGAGGAAGGACGTTTTTTGCAATAGGACAAGGGAAATGGCTTTGAACTGAAAGAGGGTCGATTCAAATTAGATATAAGGAAGAAAGTTTTACAATGAGGGTCATGCAATGCTGGAACAAGTTAACCAGAGAGGTGATAGATGTCTCATCTCTGGGAACATTCTGAGCCACCTGGACTAGTTGAAGATGTCCCAGCTCATTGCAGGGGAATTGGGCTAATGACCTTAAAAGATCACTGCCAACCCAAACTATACTGTGATTCTTAATACTATGATCCAGCAAATGCAATGACTTTTAAATGCAGCAACACATTATTGTCTAAATCTCACTGGTACTCTTGTGTGAGTTTAAATTAAACTAGAATGTTAATATCCAAAATAATTAACATAAACCATAGTTCATTGTCAGTGTAAAGATATATATTCTCTAAAGCATATATTAAAGAACTCTGGGAATACTGGACCTATTGTTTGGTACCTCAGCTTCAAAATACAACTTAGGCACTCACACAGTCATTTGTACTTAGTCTCTTATTTTTACATGTTTTAACCTAGGTTAACATATTTCCAATGCATCAGCTTCAGAAAAGAATGAGTTTTACAGCTGATGCATTGGTATCTTCTCTGTCAAGCAGATGTCAACTCCATAAGCCTATCCTAATCCTCTAGTCAGACAAGGAATTCATTTTTCTTTTTAAAAGCAGCCTTAGACATTATAGCTTAAGGGTAAAAGTCTCAGAGTTATGTTATCTTGAGGTTTCTGAAGTATTTCAGAACAGGTATCAAATATGTTACAATTCCCAAAAGGTGAGGGTATGCAGGAAGAATGTTTACTAAATGAGAGCCCAATAGAGTACTGTGAAACATCCTAAAACACTCTCAATTGGTGCAAACTTTTGCAAATAATGTATTATAAAATATATATATATATATAAATATTTTCATTGATCTGGAAAAAACCCATATAATACCAAGCCACAGAACGGTGCCTTAGTGAGTTGTTGGTATTGTCTTTGGATGTGTCTTCAGCAACTTGTGCATATCTGAGATGTTACCATAAGTATGTCATAAAATGGCTAAAAATTCTTAGGCATGTGTTTTCCTTTTTTTTTTCTTAACATAACTGATTGGCTTATGGAAAAGAATTAAATGTCATTCCCAATGGAAGAATAAGTGGAAGATAGAATTGCTGTGGGGATTCAGGTCAACCTTGCATGAAAAGAAGATGCCTAACTAACTGTAAGACAGTAGATTGGTTAATGTGAAGGTTTGAAATGTGGGGATTGGTCTGAAAAAAACCCATTTCATTTCAGAAATGCAACCAGAAGCACTGACAGTTAAAATTATGGTCAGGAGTTACCCAAATGAGATCCTGCCAAAGATGCGTATTTTCTTTTGTGGGTCAATAGATCTGTGTGTCAGCTATGAAGTAATTCTTTCAGAAATAATAAAAGAAGAGTTAATCCAGTAGCAGCAAACACTACTGAAAATAGCACATATGGAGTTGTTCTAGGTCTGTGCTCAGAAGACTCATTCTTAGGAAACAAGCAATTCACATGAAGTTATTTTCTTTATTACTTGGCTTAGCCCCTGAAGTGCTGCTAACTAGCAAGTAGTATTTAAAGGAATTTGATCTAAAGCTGGGTTTTTCCCCTGCAGATGTTTTCAGAACATTTCCATGAAGCTGAGGAAATCGACAGTGGTCACAGCTTTTAGCTAGAGAAAAGGGAGAGCAAAAAACCCCTCAATTTGTTTAACCAGAAAGGGAACATATTTATACTAATACATGTTTCTTGAATAAAACATCATCTTAGTGGTCATGTTTCCAGAAAGCAACTGGAAATCAGTCAGAGTTCTTACTCCACCCCTGCCTCACTCTGCTGTGAAGTATATTTGCCTTTTAGTACAGCATTGTTCTCACCCCACGTGTACCCCTCAGCTCTTGCAGAGTGCACTGCCTCCTCTGTCTTCTGCCAGCAAGGTGAAGAAACGAGAGGTGAAGGTACCCCCTACTTCCACTCAGTTTGTTAAGGTTTAAATGTCTACACGAATGAAGACAGCCGAAAAACAGTCCCAATGTTTTATCTTCCTCTGGAGAAAATGAAAGCCTCCTGAAAATAATTAGTTTAAATTTTTCTCATTGAAGCACTGCATTTTCATTGATGAGTTTCTTTGTTATAGACTTAGCTAAGAGAGATGATAAAAGTTTTACATATTTTGTTAAAATAAAATAATTTGATTTTCAAATGAGCTAGAGGTACCAGAAGACTGTATTCTGACTTTTTGTTTCCACTACGAAAAAAAAAATTGCCTTCTAATTTGCAATTGAGTGAAATGGCTACATTTTTTGCAACTAACAAGCATGGAGGAAAAATTGCAAGTTGAATTTGTTCAATATCTGAGAAAATCAGGTTGCATGTGATTGTGTCGAGGTGATACTGTAATGCATATATGCACAGGTTAAAAAAATGCTTCATCTACATTCCTGAAAATTCAAAATAGAATATAAATTTATACATGCTGAGGCATCTCACACAGTTTGCACTAGATGCAGACAGAAGAGATTGTCACTTAAGAAGCAAAAAGATGTTTCAGATACCAAGAGAAGAATGGAGGAAAGTGCTTAACAATGGATGAAGGCACAAAGTTGCAAAAAATAACTACAAAAATAGACTGTGTTAACTGGAAGCAGAGATTTAGATAAGGATAGCACCATGAATTCACTTACGAGCTGAGAATGAGGTATTTGAACTGCATATGGAATGAAGGAAAAAAGAGATGGAAAAGAGCATAGGAGAGTGGAATAGAATTGTAATGGCAAGCATAAAAAGAAAGAGTAGATTCTGAGATAACTGAAGAAAGAAAAGTAAAAATATATGCAGAGAACCTAAATGTGATGAAAATAAGGCAGAGGCGATAAGGACGAATTTTTTTTGCTATTATAAATTTTGACTGACATTGTCTGATAAGCACATGTTTCCATGAGGAACAATTATTTTAGAAGACAAAGCTGAATTTAAAAAAATAACTTGTAGAGGCTTCTTATTGTCTTGTTGTTGTGATTGAAACATAGATGGAAGTTAAACACCATGCAGACATTCACTCGCCTCTCATCCCCCCAGGCCCAGTGGAGTGGGGGGAAGGATCAAAGTAAAATTTGTATGTTGAGATAAGAACAGTTCAATAATTGAAAATAAAGCAAAATACAATAATAATGGTAAAAACCGGTAATTATAATAAAAAGGTAATAAACAACTGATGCACAATGCAATGGCTGACCGATGTTGGGACTCTGTTCCCAAACCCAGATCAGCTATGCTTCCAACTAATTCCTTCCAGTTTATGATGTTCTGTGGTGTGCAATATCCCTTTGCCCAGCTATATTCCCTCCCAGTTTCTTTTGTGTACCTCCTCACTAGCAGAGCATGAGTAAAGAAAAAAAAGTCTTTGACTTAGGATAAACAAGACGTAGCAAAAAACCAAAACATCAGTGTGTTATCAACACCATTCTCATTCCGAATACAAAACACAGCACTGTAACAGCTACTGAGAAGAAATTAACTCTTCTCCAGCTGTAACCAGGAAACTTGTTTCTGAGAAGAAAAAAGTTAAAATAAGTTTGATAAGGAAGGTTGATTTTATTTTAGAAAGCCCAGAAATAACTATTTGATGAGTGGTTATGACTATATCTTCTGCCATGACAAGGACATGTGCCACAGTGCATTCTGTGAAACAACTCCAAAACAATCAACTAACCAAAAATACCACAGACTGTTTAGAATATCCTGTGGGACTCACTGGAAATATGTTTCAGTCAAATTATGAAACCAGTCTTTTGTGGACTAGAACATCTAGGACACTGGATCAAAGTCCATTGAATATCTTGTCCCTTCTAAGACAAAATATTTTCTGCTAGAAGAAACACTGAATTTTAGTGATTTCCAGTGGGAAAGCTAACCCTTGCTAGAAAAAGGAAGGGACAGAGCTGGGAATGTTCTTTGTTAACCTACGAGACCAGAGTGATGGAAACTGCTTTAAAACATTTTTCCTAATATGGAGAACAAAGAGAGCAAGCAATGTAGCAGTTTAAGAAGGAAGGAAATGCTTCCTATCCTATGAACAGTAATCAAATCCTAAGCTTGCAGGAGTGAAGTCAGGATGTTTCATTAAAAGTATCCCTCCCTTCATACTTACACTTCTGGTGAGAAATTCCTTTGGTAAAGATCCCATTTGGATATATTGTCCCCAAACAGTTTTACCTGGATCCCACAGGTAGATGAAAACCAACTCCATTTGTACAAACACAGGTTATGTCAAGTCTGAAGCTCTGACCTCAGACAATGAGGCAGGAAGCATGGTGTGACAGACATGGTACCAGCATTCCCCAGTTATCCAAAACATAGCTCTCTGCTGTGCATTGTGTAACCTTGTGCTTAGATAACCTTTCCACCCAGGTCCACCTTTCTATCTAGACCGTGAGAACCAACGTCTTTGGTGAATATATGCACAGCCCTCTGCACGCTTTGCTGGGGGATGAGGCATCCAGAGCAGCACTTGTGTGCCAGGTGCCCTGGTGAAGGCTGTGAACAAACTGAGCATCCCGGGATGCGCACAGTGGAATGGGAGTGTGATAACATGGAAAGTCTTTTTGAACTGTAGAAAACTCAGTGGTAATGTTGCTAATATATCTTGGTATCATCTATTTAATTCCCTTCTTCCAAAGGATCTGTGGTGTCCTCATATCTTCCTGAATGCTCTGATGCTTTCCTGCTTCACCCACTCACTCCCTAGTGACATACAATCCACAGCCCACTGCTGCTCAAATTACGTCTTCCCTGACACTATATCCTTGTAAGTTCCAGTTACACCAGATTGCTTGTTTCCTGCTGTGCTAGGAGATGACAGGAGTCAAGGGGAAAGGAAGGCGGCAGGGCAGAAAGCAGCTCTATAAGTAGTTGCCTTGGCTCAGGGCAGTGAAATGGTAAGGGCAGGAGAGACAGGGACTGAAGATGCCTGATCAGGGCCTGCATGAAAGGATACCACCACTGCGAAAATCTCCTTCCCTTTCCTGGGAAGTGTGCACACAGAGCCAAGAGCTGCTGTTGTGCACACTTTCCACCCACTCTTCAGGGGCTTTCTCCTCCATGGTTAGGCTTTTGGTAAAAATGCCTTGTTCAGTGCAATATGCCTTTTCTGTTTTCAGATGGACTTTCAGCATCCCAAGACCTACAGTCCCCACCTCACTGAGTCCTCACAGCCAGATCTCTTGTCTCTCCAAGTAACACCATCTCTGCTCATTCAAAGCACACCAACCCTACTCCTTGTTACTCCTCGTGTCCTTATCCTCCGTGCATTCCTTCCAACTTACTACCAGTCAGTGCTTTTACCTGATACTTCCATATCTGTAATGCCATCTTGTAACAGGATATCAAATCTATTTTTCTTCTCATGTTGTCCAAAAAATATTTGCACTAACTCGTAACACTGATCTCTCAGAATTATTGACTTGATTTTATAGCAAACCTGAACACTGAAAACACACTCACTGAATTGTATTTTGATGATGCTGGTGAAGACTTTGTTCCATTTCTAAACCACCGATGGAATATGCCTGTTAGTACTAGTTAGATGTCTCTTTAACTCTTCACACTTAAAACACTCATGATGGATCACCAGTTAGTATGTTTATTTCTCAGTTATTTTTGCTTGTGCAGTTGATGTTGGTCATACTTTTGCCATTATTGTTATTACTATTAAAGCAAGCTTCTGCTACAAGAATGGAATTCTGTGATCAAAAAGTCTCTACAAGAATAACTAATGAATTCAGCTGATGACTGAGAGTGTGTGAGCTATAGATGTGTCAAAGGAAGGCAACGGTTCTTGACTCTCCTGATTCATTCTGTGACAGATGTTACATTCAAGGAGTAGGGGAATTTTAGAAATAAGCATTTATTTATTCATTCCACAGTCTCCTGTGGCAAAAAACTACAGTAGTGACAGTGCTCACCCACACTGAATAGCTTAGAAATGCCAATTTATGATTAAAAAGAAAGCTGATTGTTCTGTTAACATGGAAACCTTTCAGAGCACAACAAAGGAAAAAATAATCTACCTTCAGGGCCTTACTGGCTACACAGTATGACGTGTACCAGAGCACATTACCACAAGTTTTATTTATTCCAATGTGCAGGTTGGGATGGCAGACATTTTTCATGCAAGCCTAGAATTCATGCTGGCCCTTCTCAAGGAGTTGATTGGGGCCCAGTATATAAGATTTCTCTATAAATAACACTAGCATTTCTTGGCAAAGAGGTGAATTTCATCCTGAATGTAGATTTTACTTCTAGATGAATGACCCTCCCAACTCTCCAGTCTCTTCCTGAAATAAACACTGCCACAGGAGGGTGTCACTAATCAAATTACATCAGTGCAAGGTCAACTATAACTGTCTCACTCTCCTCAGTATCTAAAGAGCCAGCAAAGGACAGTCACATGGCTTTAGCATTCAGTAGCTTTGTATATTTTGGGATATCAAAGTTCTACTTCCACTGTGATTCTTTAAAATTTGTGATCTTTGTGGGGAGGCGGTGGTGGGAAAAGGGTGATGGAGAAGGGTGCAGTGGAGAAGGGGGCATTTGAAAGAAAGCCTTACCACTATGTTCATTCCTTTTTGTTTTTCCTAACGTTTTTTTTTAAGACATGAATAAATGTTTGGTGGAGAGAAAGATCTTAAAATCTTACAACTCCACACTTGCAGGAACCTTACCCTTTGCTAGCCCATCTTGCCTTCAGCCTCAGTTGAAGCTCTGGAAACTGCTGGTGATGGCATGAGACATGAGCTGTGAGTGTCCACGTGGCCTCCACTTTAGCTCTGAGCCATGGACAGACAGTGTTATCCAATATGCTGCTTCCAACTGTTGTGGAAAATCTGTCATTATTGATCTGTTTAGACCATTATACTACTTAGAAGCTGTGTTAACAGTTGATAATGACAGCTCACTGCAATCTTCTCCTTTACTCTTCCTTTCCATTTCTTCTCTGACTTCTTTCACCAGCCATGAATGTGGAGTGGTACCCTTTTGTGTGTATTCCCAAAGGATAATCTGGTAGGGAAACGTGAATATGTTCCCAAAGTAACAGCTCACTGGTTGTATGTAAGAAATGTAAACTCTTTTTTTCTTCTGGGCTTTTCAAAATTAGGTATTTGATGCCTCTCTGTAGGAAAGTACCATCTTTAAATATGTCTTTATTAGTATTACTAATATTATTAATAGTCAGTGTGATTTTGTCACGGTTTAGGAATGGTACTCCCCAATGTACTGTTCCCACTGAAACCCCAAAGCACATGCTTTTCACTCTCTGACCCCCTTTTCCCCTCCCCATTCCCACTGCAGTAGATTGGAGAGGAGAACCTGAGGCACAAAATGCAAAGATCACTGATTGAGATAAGAACAATTTACTGGAAGCAACAATGAGATACGAAAACCAACAGTGACAGCAACAATACTAATAACAAAGTCTAGAAAATAGAGTGAAGAGCTCAGCCCAACTGCAGCCACTCATCCTGACTGCTTCCTCTAGCTCGGGACAGCTGTCACCCCACTGCTCTGTCCACTATGCTTGCTCAACCCAAAGGAACCCCTTCTCCCTGGAACAGAGTTCCTTTACCTGGCCCTCAACAATGACATGAGGTGGTACAGAGTAACCTCCCTGTTCTAGTAGTCCCCTCCTGGCTAATGCAAAAACTTAACCCTATCCTTGCTGGAACAAGGATAGCTCTCTTACAGAAAATCACTATTTTTAAACCCAGGCAACATCCCTTTGCATATTTGCTTATTTCTTCTATTATTTTTGAAGGGCATATACAATGGCTGTCTCCTATCAGCTATGTAGCTTCATTCTTCAGTGAAATTCTGTTATTTGGTTTGCTGCTTTATGTATTCATTAGTCCACCATTTGCTCTGTAGCTTATATATTCACTAAAGGTCTGTGAAACATGCTGTCAAAATATCAATCGCCTTGCAGCTCTGATTCACATCTGCTCAGTATTCAGGTATTAGTTCCAGCAAACCTTCTGTGAACTTTTAATTGCAGCTGGTACAAACTTTGTGCTCTCCCTGCCTGTCTGCAAACATCTTTTGATACTGTTCTGTGATGCATATGAAAGCTGAATCTTGTCTTTCTATAGAAAATCAACACTCTTCTTTCCATTTCCTGGACTGGATGAAAGTGCTGTCAGTGCCTCAGAGGATCAATTAGAAACTATTTCACTTGTGTGACTACAGAAAGACAATCTGAGTTCTTTCTCTGATTGGGAAAAAAAAAATCAAAAGATTAATTTACGTCTGTCCTTCTTTCTGAATTAACCAGAGCTATGAATTAGTGGAGTTCTATTTTCAGTCTCTCAGTAAGCCCACATGCAGACAGTGCAGTATGACAGCAAGGCCACAAATGGTCCATCCCTCAGATCACCACTCCTAACAATGCCCCACAACTGGTTTGCAATAGTAGCTCTAAACCATGTCTGGCCTCAGTACACAGGCAAGCAACAGAACATCACTGACTAGGTGTGACTATGTGACATACCAGCATTGGTGTACGAGTGCAAAATTCCATGTGTCTTGTGCCTTAGCATGACTTTTCTTTATCCTTTCAACCTCGGTGTACCCAATCATCTGCATCCAAAAAACCAGTAAGTTCTTGTACAGCAAATATTAGCTCTTCTGACTGAAGCACAGTGATTTTTGAACAGCACAATGTCTTAAGGAATGAACAAGACATCTGTGGGAATGTCTATTAACTGGAAATTAGGAAACCACAGAGACTCATGAGGCACACATGGAACTTGTGATAGAGTATAAACATCCCTGAGTTATGCAGCCACCCAGAAAGTATAAATGAAGGGTTTAATTATCCTCTGCTGTGAGCAAGCAGATTATTAGAAGTAGCTGTTCAAAAACTCTATCCCAGGTAAAAAAAGCAACCACTGGTTCCTCAGAAGTGATTTCTATGGCACACATTAAGGAAAGCTTTGGAAACAGAAACTGTCAGTCATGGAAAGTAGAACACAAACCAAGGAAAGTAAAGCTTCTTCAGATTTAATACAGGGTTTTCACAATAAAATCAGTAGCAGAAAGTGCAGTAGAGGACATTACAGACTTTTAGAAAAGATATGGTCTCCTTGTAGAGAAGAATCTCAGAGCTATATAACCGTTTCTCATGTATATTGGTACTGTGTATTCCTGAGTTCCAATGAGCTAGCAGAGATTACGGCAGGCAGGATGCCTGCTCTGTCACAAATGTCTTGCGTGGATATTGGCTGTGTCTGGTGGTCAAGCCTCTTGTGTCATAACAAGCTCTCCTGCTACGGAGTTTCTGTCTTTCAGCACAGCTGCACTCCTTTTCCTCTCCACCTCCATGATTTCTAGAATTGTCTAAAGTACTGATAACCTGAAGCATTTGTATGTTTAAATGAAATTAGAACCATGGGAAAGGAAGATGCACAAGGAACTCCTCTAATGGAGGAACAATAATGAAAGTACAAACAGCTCTTCAAGATGGAACAGAAACAGAGCACCTTCTATCTTTAAAATCAGAAGGAGAGAAAACAGACCAAAAATTGTGTTTATGAAACTATTGTCCAGTTCTGCTTTGAGCAGCTATGAAGAGTGATCTCTAGTAAATAAATTACTGTTAAATAGCATATAGAACTGCTCCTGTACCGAAAAACAGTTTTTGAAAAGGTAAGTCATTTCCCACTTCATAACAATACTAAGTCAGCCTCTTGTAGTTTCTCAAATGGAATGGGAATACAGCAAGTCTAATTACATAGCTTTTCTTCCTGTGAATCTACCTTTCTTTCTGTTAGTATGCAAGCAGAAATTTAAATGTAAGTCTAAGGATCATCAGACCTAGTAGTCAAGACTGCTATTTTGAAAAGGTCATCTTACATGCAAAGCATTTAGAGTGAAATCCAAGCCTTGGCAAGTCTCCTATTGATCTCATTTATTTCAGATGTTTATACTGATCAGGAAAAATACTTTTCAATGAGGGAGAAATTGAACTGGAAATGTAAGTTTATGAATAAAAGTCTTACATATTCTTGCTACATTTTCCTTTTGTATTTCAGGTTTTAGACTGAAAACTATTTTTTTTAATTCTCTGAAAAGTTGTACTTAGTTCACCTATGCCACTTTATGGCACTTTCTTCAAAGCTAGCTTCTATATTGGAAAAAATCTTCCTGCAGACATTTTAAATTTTAACCTGATTAACTCAGTTCTTTTGATTTATTTTTTGATTGCCTTCAGGTACCTGACCCATTCCAATTAATTACTGCAGATGATAAAAATAATCATCTTATTAGCTAGAAGCTACAGCTGCCATGGTACCCTCATTTAGTATGTTAAAAGAAAGTCATGCAGGAATGAAAAGTTTTGAGAAGTTTTAAACATACAAAAATTATTGGAAATATGATATTAATGCCCAGATCTACAAAATCTCTCTTACAGTTGAATTTTATAGTGTCTGAGGACCAGGATCTCCTAGAGAGTAGACCAGAATTTGAACAGGAGATGTGCTACTGTAATTCATAGTTATCAGCAAAAAAGCCCAGAAAAAAGCCCCCTACAGCTAAAAGTAGAAAGTCAGATAAGTTAGAGGACTTTTGAACCACCATGTGCCATCTAAGTGTACTGAAAGATCCCTGTGTTATTTCTTCTATTACTAGAAAAAATTAAAAGGCTAAGAGCTCATTTGTATGTAATATTTCTACAAACCACATTTTTTAATTCAAAGGTAAATTTGTCAGACACTAAAGTTTAATTCTTTACATATTTCCATTCAGTTTGGGGAATGGTTTGGAAAAGGAAATAGTTATATCTTCTCTATCAGACAGGGTGAAAACTATAAGGTCTATTTCAGGCAGAATGTTGCCGTCTCAGATGGTGAACATCCCTCTATTTCAGGATCAGCTAAAAAAAGAATTGGATGATGGAAAAATTTGGAAATGTCATAGCCTTTTTGTTGTTGTTATCTTTGGAATGAGTTGGTTCTGAAGGTTTTTCATTTACAATTGAAAATGTGAGTGAAAGGGTGAAAAAAGTTTTCGAAAGTGTCAAACACTTTGGATACTGAGAGAAATCATTTTAGTTTGGCTACACAACACTTAAAAACCCATTTTCACCAATTAGAAGTATCAACTATTCTCAAAGCCTTTTGTGCAGTAGAAAATAAGTATGGGTTAGAAAGTCAGGGTAATGCCCCTGAATTGGGAGTCTGAGTTGGAATTTGACTCTGTCAAAGAGGTCTCAGTGCTGCTGGAGAATTGGTGCCTGTTTACTAGAAGTACATGCTTGTTTAAAAATACAGGGGGTCATAAAGGAGATGTTTTTCAAAGTTCTTAGGCTATTCAGTTTCTTCCTCTATATCTAAGCTGAAACTGTCTCCTCTTGTTTGGTTTATGGTAAGTGTAAGTCTATGTATTAAGCAAACTATCAGTTCTGTTTTAATTTAATTTCCTTTCTCTAATCATGATACATATCAAGATGACAACCAGTATTCCTCAAAATAGCAAGGACCAAATCCATCACCCTCTGAGGAAAAATGCTTGACATTTGTGACATTTAAACCCCAATCTTAAATGTAGTCAGGGAATGTGGTGAGGCATGACTGCTCTCAGTCAAGCAACATAGGATATCACAGTTTCTAAAGGATGGGGCAGGGATGCTCTATAGCTCACACAATGTGTCTTAAATTGCTCACATTTTGCACTGGTGAAAAATGATGAACTCCTCTGTTTTTCTTTCTTTTTAATCATTAATAGCACAGAACACAGTTACCTAAGGTTGTTCCTCTTTTGCACTAAGGACGATACAGTTTTCCACTTTTCACAGACCTTCTGGAGAAACCTATAATGAAATAAATCAGAATTTAGATTCTATATCTGTAGTGTCTGGACTGCAGTTGCTACAGTCTTACTTCACCCCAAGAATGAAATAATAAAAATTATTTCATTTTTAGCAGTTTTCTGAAAAGTCTAATCTTCTAACTACAATAGGAATATGTGGCAGATGTGTTTGAGCAGTGAATTCCAACTTATGTGCAGAGACAGTGAAGGAAGCAGCTCTATGACTGAGGGCTGGAAGAGATTACACTGGTGGTGCAATTTTGAAAATGCTACATGGAAATTTTCAGTACTCTTGACCAAGAGCGCATGCTATGACTCCTGGGCCACCTTAGATAAAGACCTCTCTTTCTTGACAAGCTTAAAAGCTCAATCAATTGCTGTGAACTCTAAAAAGAAACATCAGAGACTCATGTAAATGCTTTTACTATTTACAATCATAGATTTAATTACATTACATTTAATTACAATGAAGTTCTGTTGATACCTGTCTTCTCTTTAGCTCTCTCTTGTCAGTCTTAAAACCATTTCATTGACATGCCTGGAAAATAAACTTGTTTTTAGACACCTCTTCATATCAAAGCTGAATGAATTTGATTCTAAAGAAAAAGGAATGACATTAAAATAGTCAATTGTACTTCTTGGTTTTATAGCATACAGAATATTTATCAAATTAAACCTTGTCAATAGTAATTATTTTGTTTTGGTATTAAAAGCAGCATGCTGCCTTTTCTTGTGTCAACATTAATTCTTCAATCTCAGGACTATCAAACCATAAAATTTGTATATGTGATACACCTCTTCTATAGCATTTATTTTTTTTATGCAGCTTTATGGGATTTCTCTTTAAAAACTCCTATGAATCTTATTGCAGAGGAAGACCTATTGAGATGGATGCTTTCACAGCCATTTCATTGCTCATTTTCCTTTCTTAGCATACATATGCTTTATTTGGTATTTGCAAGAATTTGAAAGCATCTTGTTAAAGAAGAAGTAGCTATTTTTCTATAATTACATATGTATAGTCCAGTTCACTGTCCTTGCTATTGCTTGTCAAGCTGCATTGGGTTAAGTTCCAGTGGTAACTGATAAATCTTTGAAATCTTTAATGTAGGGAGGTGCAGTAAGAAAAATCTGTGGCACAATATCACATGAATTTACTGTTAGGACACTTCAAATCTCTCCGAAGATATTGTGGAACTAATAGGTTACTAATATTCACTGTTTCTAAGGCATGTGTTTAAAGCCTTATCTATATCACAGATCAATACTTTAGAGTAACAAGAAAAAGGATGAACGTATTTCAATGATGAGACCAAAAATCAATGGTTTTCAATGAGACTTGATCTGCATCAGCAAGACCAACTGACATGCTCCAAAATGTTGAAAAAGTATCTTTGAACAGAAACCAAAACCAAAATAAAACATTAAAGTAACTAGAATTTGAAATGGGAAAATGACAAAGTCATCACTGATTGCCACATTAAAGTCAAGACCTTTATTTTTAGCTTAGTTTGAGTTCACAGATACACTTTTTAGTGGTTGCTCAGATGCCATTTAGCTATTTTAGTCAATAAATAAAAATGGTTATATCTCCATTGTATCAAAACGAAAAAAAACCCAAACAACAAATCAACCCTAAATTAGTTTTAGGATTTAGTTTGGGTTTGTAGTGATAGAAGAGGAAATCAGATTCAGTTTGTAGATTATGGCACCTAATGCAGGGATCTCCAAGTAGAATTTCAGACCTACATTGAGCAAGGTGTGCAGACTGTCATTACACTGGGGAAATCTACATTGTATTGAGATATTAGATAAGAGTGTGAGCATAAAATTAAGGTGTCTTAATCTTTAAACTCTATTTTAGCTATGTTGTTTTACATAGGTTATTCATCTTGAAGCTGAATGGTGATTGTTTGAGACAGTCATGCAAAAAAGTCTCTGGTTCCTTTAAGGAAGGGTAAATAAAAAGTTGTGTGAGATTCTTGTGATAATCTCTCTGAGCCTGAATTTG
Organism: Callaeas wilsoni; assembly: GCA_013398955.1. Classification (NCBI taxonomy): domain Eukaryota; kingdom Metazoa; phylum Chordata; class Aves; order Passeriformes; family Callaeidae; genus Callaeas; species Callaeas wilsoni. The sequence continues at coordinate 383,405 of VWPU01008935.1, forward strand.
GTAATTTTTGGCTTTCATGCAATTTGCCTAATTCAGTTTTTCCTGTGACCAAGAGATGAGAAAAATAATTGACAAAGGGCTTGAGTATTGACTGGATTTCAGACTATGTTATGAGGCTTTCAAACTACAGCTATCAAAAGACTATAGACATTAGTAACCATCTAGACTAATGAGCTGAATTTATTGGGGACCATCATCTATGGCATTAAACTCTTGTCTTCTAACCAGAACAGCCTCGTAGCTGCCTAACAAGAGTAATACTCAACCTGTGTTGACCCCTTACAGCGCTCAAGATGTGTTTGGAGCAGGGATAGCTGACTTGGGCCAAATCACCACCATTCTAACAATTTAGACTTCTATGCTGATTGCTTCAGGGCCTGAAAATACATATTTGTATTCTTTGGTTTATTACTAGAGATACAGCTTACATGTTTCTCTAGCAACGTATTTATAGAAATATGTAAAATCCTGACTGTTCCTATGCTGTGGCTGAAGATGTATTTCGATGCAATAAGACAAGCACACCAATAGATGTTTCAGATATCTCTTTAAAGAAAATTAGCAAGATTGTGACCTTATCTACATGTGCAAGATTAAATATTCTAGAAGAATGCTGCAGATGAGGATCATAATATAGAGAGAACATAGTTTTGAAGGAAAGATCTTGGAAAATATCCAATTTTCAGTTACTGCAGCAAAGTCAGGATAGCACTGCTATGATCCACTTCTCTCCATAGCCCTCAACTGATAAGAAACAGAAGATGTCTAATATGTGCATAACTTTGAACTGAATCTTCTTTTTAAAATATCAGGAATTTCAGGAATTTAATCGATAAAATTTTTCACATTGATTACTTTTTTCATCCTCATATGCCTCCTCATTTGATTGCTTTGGATTATATTTTTAGAAGTTTTTTAATTTTTTTTTTTTTTTTTTAAATTTACTTTGTTGGAAGGATTACATCCTTAGCAATGTCTATTTCTGTTCTCCTGAAGTAAAGTAATTAAAACTTGCTGCACTTTCAGTTTGTGTGCTTAGTAGATATCTGTCAACATTCCCTACCTGGATTTTCTTTTTCTCTCCTGTGTATTATAAGCGTATATTTGCACTTCTGCAGGAATTTGAGCAAGTGCTGAATGTTAAGCAGAGACACTGTCTGTCACAAAATCAGGTTAACAGAATGGTTGAAGCTGGAAGGGATCTCTGGAGGTCATCTTGTCCACAACACCTTCTTAAGAAGGTTACCTAAAGCCATTTGCCCAGCCAGGACCATATCTAGATGGCTTTTAAATATCTCCAATGTAAAAGTCCCCACTATCTCCCTGGGCAACTTGTGCCGGTGCTCTGTCACCCTCACAGTAAAAAAGTGTTTCCTGATGTTCAGGAAACCTCCTGAGTTTCAGTTTGTGACCATTGCCTCTGGTGCTATCACTGGGCACCACTTAAATAAGTGAGCTTACATTCTCTTCCAGTCACCTGCCCTTCATTTTTTTATATACATTGGTAAGATCTCTCCAAAGTCTTCCTTTCTCCAGGCCAAACAGCCCCAAGTCTCTCAGCCTGTCCTCATATGTTGCATGCTGTAGTCTCCTAATCGTTCCTATTGAACTCTCTCCAGGCTGTCCATGTCTGTCTTATACTGAGAAGCCCAGAACAGGACCCAATACTTCTGAGATGGCCTCACAGGGCTGAATAAAGGGGAAGGATGGCTGGCACACATTCCACGTGGTGTCCACCAGGACCCCCAGGTCATTTTCTGCCAAGCTACTTTCCTGCTGTGTGGCTCACGGCACATTTGGGTACCTGGGCTGGTTCTTTCCCAGGTGCAGGCCTTCACAGTTCCCTTTGCTGAACTTCAAGAGGCTCTTGGCAGCCCATTTCACCAGTCTGTCGCAGTCCCTCCAGATGGCAGCACAACCCCCTGGCATATAAGCCATTCCTCTAAATCTGGCATTTGAAAAGTTGCGCTCTGCTCCATCATCCAGATCATTAATGAAGAATATTAAACAGGAATGGCTCCAATATTGATCCTTGGGGTACACCACTAGTCACTGGCCTCCAACTAGACTTTATGCCACTGTTCATCACCTCTGGGGCCAGCCATTCATCCAGTTTTCGGTCTGCCTCACTGTCTGCTCACCCATCTGTGACTTCACTTTGGTGAAGCCATGCTGACTACTTTTGATGGCCTTCTCATTCTCAATATGCCTGGAAATAGTTTTTGGAATTACCTTCCAAGGGATCAAGGCTGACCAGCCTGTAGTTCCTCAGGTCCCATCTCTTGTCCTTCCGGAAGATGTTGGGGACATTTGCTTTCCTCCAGTCTTCAGGCACTTCTCTCAGCCACCATGATCAATGCCAAGTTTCTTAAGTTTTCCTTGGTCTGATCCTCTTCCACTAAGGGTCCAGCTCTAACTTTTCCTCCTGGAATTCCTGAAGGCCAGTCTCACTAATAAAGAGTGAGACAAAGAAGGTATTCAGTATTTCCCTCTTTTCCATGTCCTGAGTACTGTGTAACCAGGTCCCCAACTCAGTGAAGAATCAGCCCACATTTGCTAGTCTTCCTTTGGTCTCCTGTGTTTTTCAGGTTTCTTCCAAATGGTGAAGGCTCCATGTATAGGGCCCTTTGCACTGTCATAAATTTAATCTTAGGAAAGGCTTAACGTGCCGGAATGTAGCTTGGCATACCAAAGTGCCTGCTGTAGCACAGCCCTGAAGTCCTGTTTCTTGCTTTGTTACTGCAAGTTCCAGATCTTGCTGCATCAGAGTCATATCCTGCACAAGGACACGTTGTGATGTTGGAAATGGTTACACGTCCTGCCGTCTGAGGGCCAGGGCAAACCAACAGACCTGTGCAAGACAAATGGTCTCACCTCAACGTACACAGGTCCTGGTGTGACCCTCTTCGTAATGCTCCCTGTGAGACTTTGCACCATCATGGATAGTGGCAGGCTCAGTGGAGGACCAGACCAACAGGCTTTGTGGGCAGCAGGTCCTGGACACATCTGTCTTCTCTATCCTAGTTTAGGGAAAATTCTTGGCTGAGGCCAGACAGGACATACAGTTGGGAGAGATTAGCCACAATCTATAGCTTGTCCTGGATAACTTCTGTATTATAAACACAGTGATCGATTAGCAGCACATGCTTGAAAAGAATAGCAGGAATGAAGCTGAAAATAGAATGCTTCAAAGCATTTCGCTTTGGTGAGCCTGGTGTGCCCTGAGGCTGGTGATGTCAATAGACAGGTTTCTAAAACCTGGTTTGGACCAGAATTTATTTTATTCTTGTTCATGACAAAAAAAAAAAAAAAAAAACAAAAAAAAAAAACAAAAAAAACCAAAACCACAGTTATGGTAGTTATGGTCAATGCTGTGTGTTGTTTTTCTGTGTTTCAGTGAGATTGGTCTGGTAATTAGAGAAATTGCAGTCTTTGTTAAAACTCTAATAACTCATCAGTGTATTCAGTGTGACATCGGTTACTAATAACCCAGGTGAAATAGGAAATCCTGGCAACACTGGGTTGATTGGAATCATAGTTTGTATTAGCAAAGTATATCCCTGATGCACACAATGGTAATGTATACGCCATCACTTGCAAAAAGCATTTGCTAGAGCAGGTGTTATTTGTCACATAATGTATAACAGAGTTTTCTTCTTAAGGTAATGAAAAAGTAAATTAAACTCTTTGGACTGGAATGGAATACAGGCTTTAAATTAGCAGGAAAATAATTCTTAATAGCTTCATTAACTCAAACAGTGGCTTCAGTTTACAAAATCTAACGCTTAAAAGAGAAAACAATTTACATGTGACCTGACTTATTCTTTATTTTTGCCTTTATGAAAAAAAAAATTTAGAAAAATAAATCTAACCGTCTGTTCCAACTGTTCCAAGTAACAGCCTTTATTAGGTGAAGACTGCTTGATTCATTAAGACAGGGACACTGCAGACACTTTCAGTGATTACTGCTTGTATTTCTTTTAAAATAAGTTAATCAATAATGTGATCTTAAAATTCAAAGTTTTAATTTTTTGACACTTTTTACTGAAGAGCAAGTTACATGTGAAAAATGAATGTCAGACTCATATGTTTTTTTTCCCCAAAAATACCTTCCAAGAAAAGTAGAAAAACTGATCAGGGATTTCCTGTAGTCATATTGATTGGGTCTTGACATTTGGCTCCAGAGTCTGATTTCAGAAGAAAAGATATTACGTGGTTCAACTACCATCTCTGGGGGAAAAAATACTGGTTTTTCATGAAATTGCAAGGTTTTAGTGCTGAAAATTGACCAAAAAATAATATTTAGCTTGTCTTTAGGAGTATTGTGTACTGAGATATTCATTAGAGTGCAAGGATGTGCTTCAGGACTTTTGTATCAAGAAATGATTTAATATTCTAACTCCAAAGTCTCCTGTTCTTAGTTCCTTAAAACTGTAGAATTTATATCTGTCCTCCTTGTAAAGAACTAGTGAAAAAATATTGCAAAAAGAGCTGGAAGGATTGCAAAAACCTGTTAAATTATAAGTTTCTTAAGACTGAACTTCAAGTTGATTCTATTTGTGAGTTTAAGGAGTTTTATGAATGATTTTAAAAAGTAAGTGTATCAGTATTAAAATTAAGTGCTGAATTGCAGGTTGTGCTAAATGAATTGTGTGAAAACCATGAAATTTCTTTTCCTTGAAAGCAATGTTTATAATCAGACAACAAAAATGTCTAAAATTTACAATTGTCCCTATATTATGAATAGTTTCTCCTTATTCCTGTGATGCAGTCCTCACCCTTTCTGCCATAACACCCAGAATGTAACATTTTGTGATCATATCCTGTTCTGATGTAATATTATCACAGTGGAAAAAGGACAAATAAAACTGATTTTGGAAAAAAGAACCTGTGACAACCAGATAGAAATTCCACTAATGTGAAGTTTGACCAACTCTTCAAAATGTGACTGCACTTTTTTCTTTTTTTAATAGTAATTTTTTAAATGTTACACACAAGGTAAAGATTTCATTTAGGTTTCAAAAAAAAAACCAAAAACAAAACCCCTCAACAAATTAAGCCAATGTTGGCCATTAGGTTCTCAGCCTTATCTGATATCTCTGGGGTAGTACCTTAGAATTCTTTCCAGAAAATCCACAAAGTCCTTATTTTCCGCGTTAATTATACCTTACCAGTTTTCTGAACAAAGGGCAAAATGTGTGCTAAGTTTTATCTAGTGTTGCATAGAAATTTATACAATAAGGAAACTTCAAAGGGATTTTGTTTGCTTATTTGATGACAAACTTGATATATGTAGATTTTGTGTTTACTTCACAAAAAATGCCGGTCTGCAAATAATGCTGTACATGTACAGAGTGAATATTCTTAGACTCGCAACAAATATTGTGATTTTTATTGAAAATGCACATTTGAATCATGGCCTGCTGCCATTACATATTAAGAACAAAATTTTTGTGGCATAGCAGCCACTAACCTTTCTCTAAAATATAATATGTTCATTTTCACATTCTCCACAAAAATCTCTCAAAATAGAAATTTCAACTGCATTCCAGAAAGCCATCTTTCAACCTAGAGCAAGCACGTATGAACACCTGCTCTTCCACATTGGAGAGGTCTCGGAGGCAGGAAAAGAAGTTCTTGTGTGAATCCAAGGATTACTCAGCAATGCCTGCTGGTGTCTTGAGCAAACACATTAGTCTCTTGCTTAAAACAGATGCAGGTCACGTTCTCTGGGCCAACATGTGCAGACAAGACTGTTGAATTGCCATCTGTGCTTAATCTGTCACTGAAGAGCAAACAAGGCTGTTCCAGCCTTTCAAAGGAAATGCTGACTGGTAGGAACATGTGCAGCATTAAAAAGCCCTCCAGTCACAGGACTCTGTTCACTTATGCCTTCTGTTTGATTGCTTTCTTAATTAATTATTTGGCCAAGATAGCTATCTTAATCAGTATAGGCATTTATTTAAAAGATTAATTGCTAAAAAAAAGGAAAAAAAATTCCTCTTGAAGATTTTTTTTTCAGTACACTACCACAGTTATGTAATTTCCGGACATGTCTGTTCTAATTAGCCATCTTCTTCTTAAAGAAGTCCTGGATTTTTAAAACATGATTCTCTGAAATTACGTGCTTAGGGATGTAAAAATGTACAAGAAGTACTTTCAAGCTACTTTAATATATTATCTAAGGGGTTTTTTTAGAGACAATTCACACCAAAGCATGTTTCCAGGAGAAATGTTCTGCCAAAACCATTAGTTTGCCAGTGGGTTTTTTAGTCCTCTTTTCTACAGTAGAGACACTTCTGTGGATTAAAAGTAGACTTTACCTTGCCAAAATCTTTCTCTTCTCTGAAACTCTCCTACATATATACTAATTCATGCAGCTCACTCTATCTTATTGCCATCACCAAAGAAAGGATGTAATTTCACAAACCATGTATTATGACTCAGCTACTGCAGCAACTAGAAAAACATATCAAATTACTTTCTCTCTAGGGGCAAGACATCACTTGGATAATTAGGCAAGACTACAGAAAAAGCTGGTGGAAAGATCAAGACAAATCTGCCTGCATTTTAAATAATATGGATGACACGTATATCTGTATAAAGTGACAGAGTTCCACTGATATAAATGGCACTCTTATTAATATAGCCTGAAAATTAAGCTTGATGTGTTTTGGATTTTTGTAATTTATCTAGCAAACTACTCAGGTGCCTGCTATCATGGGCTAGGTGCTGAGGGCAGGGAGAGAAGATAAAATATAGCCAGGCAGTTTAGTTCCCCAGGCAGTTAGAGGGTCTTCATTCCCATCAAGTCACAGGAATAGCAGAAAAATTTTGTTGCACCTTCCGTTATGCCACAAACATACAACAAACTGGACAATTTCCTAGCCTTTAAAAATTCTTTGTAAGCTTGGTTACCTATGAAAGAAGCAACATTACAGACAAAGACTTCTCAGAACAGTTTATTGTTTTTCTTTGCCAGTGCATGAAGTCCTCATGAATCTCCCATGATCTCAGACATTTTCTGGCCAAGCATCCCCTTTTTCTGAAAGTTACTATTATATTTTGATTTGCTTCTGTCTCCTCAGATAATCTATTACAAGTAGGTTTTCATCTACATTTAAAAAGTAGAGTATCTCTAACCTTTATTTTACTGAGCCTAAAAAGGAGAAAATTCAGCCCTAGAATGGTAAAACTGGTTTTTTGCAGCAAACTGCCAAATTCAGTGGCATATTGCACCAGCTATTGGCACTTTTCTAAGCAAATCTCTTTTCTTTGGGCTGTGGGCATAAAATAATCACTATACTTAATAAATTCAGGATCATTTTGGGCTCTCAAGCTCTATTCCATAGAGATAGTGACATTTTAAAAAATCAGTGTGTGGACTTTTTTTTTAAGTCTCAAAAAAATTTCTAAAGTAGTTTTTATGCACCCTTTGTGGCATATCCAGATAACATGGCAGTGGAATATAAAGGTCATTTTTAGCAAGATTTTGGGGTGTATAATGTAACTTGATCCTAGTCTTATCATTTATAGATAATTCAGTTTCTTCAAACTCATGCTACTAGAAACGAACAGTTATTTGGAAACAAAACCATAACATGTACCATTTTGCTTTTAGCAGATTCTCCCCTCTGTCACCATTGTTATTTTCTAAACAGTGACAATTTTTCATTGTGAACCTGAACTGTGCTTTAATTTTGACAAACTGTGTTTTCAAGCAGGAAAATGGGCTCTCTGACTAGCTCTGCATACTAGAGTTGAGCAGATGGAAAGCTTGTACTACTCCCACCAGCAGTGAGATTCAGGGGGTTGATGCTTCTCACTTCCCCAAGAATTTTTACTGGCTTCAAATTTTTCTCCTCCCACTCTCAACCCTCAATCCTCTTTGGGGCTGAAACCAGCCTTTTCTCTTGTTTTTCAGTTCTTGCTTCTCAGTAACAGTTAAAAATACTCCCCACCTGAAACAAGAGCTGGGATGACCCGTGCATGCACAGACATTTTTATTTACTTGCAGTGTGCATCCAGAGTTTTCTAAACAGTTTATGAATGGATTCAGAACGCTGGCATATATAGCAGCCTCAAGTAAAAGACTGCTGTTTTGTCTGTAGAAAAATCAAAGTTTAAATTTGTTTGGCAACTCACTTATCACCATTCAGAATGCCAGGACTGGAATGGAGATTGAAATTCAGGGTTTACATGGCTGAGGGCAAATTATTCATGCTTTCTTGAACTATTTTGTTTCTTAACCATTAAGGCTATTAAACTATTTAGGACTTGTCATAAAATGACTGTCCCTTCCCTGCCCAAATAATGTAATGCCTTAGTGCCCAGGTGCCATTTGTTAGGGAAACTGAAAGGATATTTTGGGTTTAATCTGTTTTTTCAGGCTGCAGTGGCTTGGTGCTAAAAGCTCTGCTGAACAGAGACGGCTTTCAGTGCCAGGAATGAAAGCTCGGATCTGACAAAAAGCTACAATCACAAATAAAACCTTTTCGCTGCAAAGAGCCTGCCACTTTCGTGGTGACAAATAGGTGCTCAGCTGACAGTGACGGAGCGCCGCTGGTGCCGGGTTTGGCAGCCCCTGCGCGCAGCGGAGCGGCGGGCGGTGCGGCACAGGCGGCGGGGCGCTGCGCGGGGGCCGCAGGAGGAGCAGGAGCCGCCGCCGCCGCCCCGC